>JARJDT010026983.1:0-23830 GCA_030264655.1 Leptusa sp. GC000079 | reverse complement strand
CAATCAATAAAAGTTTGTCCATTGATAAATAATAATAAAAAAGTAAGATGTAGATGACCTTTCTCAGTGCTGGCTCATTTCGCATTCATTTCGTTTTTTATTATTTTTACATTACAGAGACATTCAAACGGAATGACTAAATAAATAAAAATAAAAGAAAGATATAAATAATGCATACATAATATCTTTATCGACTTTTTCATTATTATACAAGTATCTCGGTAGAATTAAATAAGTAAACGTAGTTTGCGAAATGTTCAATTCTAGTTTTCTTTGCTATTAAACTTGCACCTTTAAGGTAAATGCTATTGGCAATTTGTATCCTTCAAAGTTACGTTACGAAATTTGAATGTATTAAAATTAGAACTGTCGTGTAAAAAATTTCAATAAATAATTAATAAAAAAATTATAATATTAAAAAACCCTCTAAGAAAAAGAAACAATACAAATTAGTCGAATTTTCCAAGACGTGCGTAAATATTTAAGACTGGGTTTTTACTAAGGATTTCTGCGAATTTATTTGCGCGCAAAGAGGTAAAAGTGGATTTTCGAAGAACTGACAAGTAGCAATTCCCCATGGTCCATGGTCGCGTCATAAAGAGGCCATGGATTTCCAAAAATGTGTCAATAATTTAAAGATTTCTACATTTCATGGAATTCTAAAATTTCGATTAATGATATTTTTGAAATGGATGAAAATAAACAAACATTTAGCGAACACGTGAAATTCGTTATTTCGTTGGAATTTTCCGATCATTACCACTGTTAGATTTATTGACAAATACATTTATTGTCAGTTTGTTACAGTGTGGAGAAGTTGTTCAATGCTAAATATGGAACAATCACAAATAATTGTCAAGCATCATCAATTAAAAGCATTAATTTTAATGTTATTTAATTGTCCATCAGTTCAAACTGGTTACAGATATTTCGTCTAAAAATGTTTAGAAGTTCACTGCATACTATAAACTATAAACAATAATAAAATGTTGTTACTGTTGTTAGTTAGCAGAAGTTGACAAAATAAGCTAAGCAGTAATTTTGAAATATTTCAATAATTCAATAAGTAAATGTTTCTTTGTGAAACTCATGTTTGTAAAAACAAAAACAACCCAGCTCTAAATCAATAAGTGTATAAAATGCGTAACAAGTGCGGAATCACAAAGTCCACTAACAAATTTCTCTTTTGATTATTTCTCCAAATAATTAAATAATATCCTTATATTGAAAAATAATCACTGTTAACCAACCGTTAACACATTAGTTAATTCTCGTCAGTGATACATTTTATAAGCATTGTTATTCAACACTTTTATTTTCAGTCTATACTTTGATAGGAAGTCAACAAAATGTTTGTTTTCTTTGACACTTTAGTGATTAATGTCGGTTTTTTGCGCTTACATTCGCATCAGCCATGTTCGTCACCATCAACGTTTCGCATTTCATGCTTCTCTTATGTAAATATTTGCGAATTTCGCCGGTGGCTGCCTTATTTTTTCTCTTTTGTAAATTACTGACATATTTATTAAATCACATGCTCAATTTACAGCTTCATTTTGTTTCAAATGTATTTTTTTACAAGGAAAATTAAAGTCAGGTATAAGGACAATGCATGCAATCACAATATTCAATGTTAACAAAACAGATATTATGCATGTCAAGTAGCCATGTAATTATTAGTTGCGCTTTTGAAACATTCAATCAACACAAAATTATTGTTTATGAAGTACTGCACAGATTATTAAATCAACATCAAGGTATACAATTTCATATTATACAGGGTGTTCCATATTTAATGTAATTATTTAAAAAACAGTATTTTAAAACACCCTGTATATTAATATTAATGTTGAGTATGTAACTTAAGATCATGCGACAAGAAAGTTTGTAAGAAGTAAAAGATGACGTCAAATAATTAACACTTAACACTTGTTTTCCCCGGACTTTGGTGCTTCGTATAATTTAACAAGATCATTTATAACAGAATCAATTAGCAAGATAATTAAAATTAAATAAATTGTTTAAAGTGTATGAAGCGCAAGCGACCTCATTCTGATAGTTATTAGTTACTAGTAAAGTCTGTTATTTGAACCCTTTGGATGATTTCAATGAAATGCTGTCACGTAATTGCAACAACAAATCACATTTCAAAACTTGCACAATAATATCATTGAACAATAACAATAACACTGAGGGCACAATACGACAATACCAATGTCATCGCCACTGGTCATTTATTTTAGTATTTTTCTAATGAAGTACTTAATTGCTGCAATCATAAAGTGCGTGCATTATGCAATGCAATTCAATAAACTGTTTAACTTTAACATGTGAGGAAACCTTGTGATATGAAAATATCACTAATTTTCAGTAGCAATTTGTAGACGCAATAATAATTATTATTTCACGCAACAGTTTGTGCATATGAAATTTGCATTAATATAGCGGAAGTGCCGATTGGAAACGGAAAATTCCGCGTCGACGTTGTTAAATTCGCAATGCAAACACTCGAATAATCGAGGTCTTTACCTTTACGAATGGACGTGTCGCATAAAACGTATACGTTTTGTCGCAAATGTGTGCGAAAATCATAATTAAAATGTTTAGCGTTCATTCATGTGAATTTTATTTGTTTCACTTCAATGACAAATATAAATCGCCAACCAAAATTTGCAAATTTTTTCAGTCGCAAATTTAAACCAACAGGAAGTGCCACCGGCATATATTTCATAATTAACCAAATTTATTAGCGTAATGACCATGCGTTTGTTTTGTTTTTGCAAATTTTGTGTGAATTAAATAGTACACAAAGACAAAACAATTAACAGCAATATTTTAATTTCTCTCAAAGAAACATACAGAAGAATCAGTTAATCAACCTGCAAACAATTATGAAAATTATAAAAAATTACAAAAAACATAATCAAATTAATCGATTAATAAGGTCTTAAACCTTCTATCATCCGAAGCAAAGCTAAGATGAAAACATAAAACACGTGAATCCAAGGCAGGATGAAAACGAGCAGTAAAAATTCAATAATCATAATTGCTAAACAACTGAGCGCTTTTTAAATTCGCCTGGTCTCCAGATCTGATCAACGAAGATGTCTTCCTCCTTGGACGCCATGTAAGCGAAGAACACGTTGCGGAATGTCTCATTCCGATACTCGTAGTCGCGCATTAAAATGAAGAATTTTCGGGCGTAATTGATACTAACATGTTTACAATTTCGATAAAATGCCGTACGCTGGGCTAAATTCTACAAAAAAGCGAATTTCAAAAATAAATCCCAAATAAAAAATAAACTTAAAAAAATTACAGCTTCTTTGATCATATTGCGATGATCCCAGTTCATCATGTGTTGCTTATTTACCAAAAAGGTGTTTTTCTCATTATGGATAGGATCACGCACACAACTGATGTGATTCAAGAGGGGTTTGTCAACCATATTCAAAGCGTAAGCGCGTTCTTTTACAGTGTAATATTTATGAGTGCGGAAACGCCACCACGCCTTGAAGATAGGCAACCGGTGCACGTCCGGCAGGCGCGCTAGTGGAAAACCGTCTTCAGCTAATTTTCTCAAAGCTTTCTATACATTAAAAAATCAAGAAAAAATTAAAGGATAATTGAATAATTGAAAAAAAAACAGGGCGAAATTTAAGGACCTGTAGGATAATAGACTGATCCTGAGGATTAGTTGGCATCTTTTTGAAAATCATGTATCGTTCCAAGTCAGGTGGTTTATCGTCCTTGTACAAAGGATGCAAACGATATCCTTCAATAATCTGCTCCAGGATATTCTCATCAACAGGACCGTTCTCAACGTCCCGATAAGGATTCGGATCTACGTAAACGTATTGTTCATCCTCAGTGTTAGCGTTTACTGTATCATTTTCCTTATCCGTTGATTTTTTAGTTGAACTTGTTTTATTCCAGGTATTTTTTGTAGCTCCTAATGATTTTTTTCGTGTAGTAACTGCTTCAGCGCCAGTTTTCGTTTTCTGCGTAATATTAGTACTGTTTCCTTCCGCTTCGGTACACCGGCAAGTCGTACCAGTGGCGCCCTCCATCGTGCTTTCACCCAACGACAAACAGTGACATTCGTCGCTGACAGCTTCATAGAGAGAGTCATCTTCTTCGAGACCCTCCTCTGTGATGCATTCGCATTCGTCGTAACCACACGGACAGGACTCAACCGAACAAGTGCAAATAACAGCAGATTTCTCGGAACTCATACTACTATCACACCGACAATAACCAGGACACATTTTTGTCGCACGATCACAGTGACACGAACATGCCTTCGGCAGAACGTCAACTTCACTGTCGGCAGCTGACGGTTCAAACGACGAATAATCCGGGTTCAACTCCTTGAGGTATTCTTCCGTATCATACGCAATCTTCTTCAAGTATTCGTTGTAGAGCTTCAAACAGAGCGAATGCTCCCGAGTGAAGCGTTCGTAAAGTGCCATGCAATCACACTCGTGGTTTTCCGTTGTTCCAGCCAGGATGTAGACGTTGCCTCCGGGGCGTTCCTGCACGCCGGCGATGTGGTACTTGATGCAACCATCCGGCAACATGGGCATCTGTTTCAGGATCTGTTTTTCTTCCGCTTCGAATTCTTTGATCTTGGCGCACTGACAGCAGTGTTTCGGTTGGACGGAAGACAGAATGTAGACGATTTTCCCGTCAGGACCGATCGCCGTGCCGTTGATGATGAATCTCTCGTCGAGGCTCTTCAGAGCTTCTTGCACTTTTCGGATGCCGTGAAGCTTCTCGTATTCAGACCAGCGTTTCTCGTACTTTTCCAAGCACGTGCAAATTGCCTTAGTTTTGCAATCTTTGATGATTGGCACCGGTTTAGTGTCCGTTTCCTTGGTGTCGGCGATGATGTATTTGACTATACTGTTGCGTTTCCGACGGTCTTCCTTACACCGGTCACACGGGCATAATCGGTCGTTGATTCGCTTCAAGATGGCTTCCTTGCAAGCGCAGGTTTGGGATTCTGCGGTTTTCACTGCTAAAGTTGGTCCTACACTATAGTCACGCACAGTACACGCGGGTGGTGTCACTATTGACGTTTCTTCAAGGCATTCTTCTTCTTCATTTTCGTGCAGCTCACTATTTTCAGTTATGGCAATTTCTTCTTCTTCTGAAATTGAGCACATGCAATCGTACTCGTCGCGTAGTTTATCAGACAGGTATTCAGTGCCAGACTTGGTGATTTTTGATTGTTTGGATTGCTTGGGTTTACAGGAACAGTCTTTTGTCCTAGTAGCACCGGAACGAGAGATTGACGATTTTTTATTGCTTGATATTTCGGCGGAATTCACTGAGAGCGGCTCGTAAAGTTGCGGTCGAAACTTGCCAATCGGACAGACATAAACTGAAGGTTTGACTAGTGCAGGAGTGCACTTCCGGTTTGATAAGGAATTGTAATATTTTTGTGCTCTTGTCCATTCTGTCACTAGATCCACTTCAATTCTGGTAAATTCTAAATTAATTTAAAGTTTTTTTTGTAATAGAATTTTTTTTGTTCGTTGAAAAATGTTTGCTACCGTCAAGATCCTTGGCGGCGGTACATTCCGGAAGTGAGCAATTTTCGCATGTGCACACGCCTCCTGAATACAATTTCTGATATTGAAAGTCACGTGTCGCGTCACCTTCAGGTCTCAGACGAAGTTCAATTCGTTCACATTTCTACAATATTGTTTCTAAGATTAAGAACCCAGATTTGGTGATTATTCGGTTGCCTATCAAACATTTCCCTTAAAGATATGCAACCAAATAATTACCAAATCAGCGCTCTTAAAATAAAACCCCCCAAAAAATATTAAAATAGTGAAAAAAAATTACCATTTGTTTGACATAGTCAAAATATATATTTCTAGCATAATATTTAAGATTAGGCCCAAAACATTCGCCTTCCTTCGCGTCAACAGGCCATTTAAGATCCTGCAAATAAGGACTCTCGAAAACAGGCTTCTTGACAACGCTAACCGACTTCTTTTTTGTAGTCTTCGCAGGTGGAGGTGAAGGTATGCGCACGTGCAATTCCCTAAGTGTATTGCGCATGGTCAGATGCATCACCGCCGAAAGCAATAATCGATCGTTAATCGAATACGATGTACCTTAATCAAAAATAAATGTAACTCTTAGCAGGGAAAAAAATTAGTAGAGTTACGTTCGGGGTTCATAAGTTGATACAAGATAAGAAGAAACTCAACAGGGCAACTACACGACAATTCTAAAGCTCGCTTCACATGGAAGCGACTTGGTCGCAGGACAATACCCAATTTGGCAATCACGCGATTGGTGTATTCGATCGTGTTATCACGTAAGTCAGTACGTATAGCTGATGCTAATGAATCAGCAGCATCGCGCTGATTGTTTGACAGTTCTTGGAACCAATCAGGTCCTAGTAATGAATCAAAAGTCAGTCTGAACTTTTTCAGACTCTGCTTCTCTTTTCGAAGTCGATCCTTCTTCAAGTCCAGCAACGTTTTCTTAGCTTGTCTTTGATAGAAGTTGATAACTTTGATGTAGTTTTCCATGAGGAATGTTTCAAGAGGACCACGTCCGCGTCCTTTATGTTTCTTATTCTTATTAGGGTTGTATCCTTTAGGATGGTACAGATATTTGCAACTCGTATCAGTGCAGCGAATCTTGATAGGATTGCGATCCATCACTGTGTACGTTTGTACGAGGTCGTAGTCCTTGACGCGATACATCTCGGCTTTCGCAGGACGATAAGTTACCATGGGGTCGACATGATTCGGCTGCGTTTTCGGAATCTCGCACACTTCATACGAGTGAAACTCATCGAAAGGATTCGTTGCAAGATTTTTTGCTTTTTTCTTTTTAGACTCCATGATTTTTTTTACACAAGAATTTTGATTAAATTATTTCGAAAATACGCACAAAAATTTAGAAATTTATCATTTGACAGAAAGATGATTACATGATTTCAAACAAAAACAAAAATATTACAAAACGTCAATAAAATATTAATTTGCTTTTTTTCTTTATGGACTCCATGATTTAGTTTCACTAAAAAATTAATATGAAAATTATTTTGAAAATGCAACGAAAAATGTAGAAATTTATCATTTGAGAGAAAGGAGATAACAAAATTTCAAATTAAAACAAAAATATCCAAACTGCAACGAAAAATTACTTTTTGATTTTATTTTTTTCTTAATAGACTCCATGATTTTTTTTAATTTTAAAAAATATTTTGAAAATGGACAGAAAATTTTAGAAATGTATCATTTGAAAGAATTATGATAACAAAATTTCAATTAAAAACAAAAGTATTACAAACGTCAATGAAGCAAAACTTTTTGTTTTTTTCTCTAAAGACTGAATGAATTAAAAAAATAAATTCAAAAATTATTTTGAAAATGCACAAAAAATTAGAAATTTATCATTTGAGAGAAAAATGATAACAGAATTTGAAATAAAAACAAGCATATTACAAAACGTCAATGAAGCATTACAAATGCGATGAATAATTAATTAATCTAAATTGGAAATGAAGAATTTCCTTTGCGCATAAAAATTTTCACGTGTGGCGCCAGCAGGTCCTAGTTTAGCAATTTAATCGAGCAAATGATAGACATAGTTTTTCCACTGTAGCAGCGACTAGAACTATTTATAAACTGCTGCATGGCCGAACATGGCAATGTTAATTGGAAGGCCGTTAAAGACGGAAAGAAAAAGAAAACGTCGCGAAAAATGCGCATTTGAAGAAAAACTAAACGGATTGCTGAATGGCATTAGACAGACGATAAAACCGCAATGCAACGTGCACGCCTCTTGGATGTATTCGCATAATAGTCGGTTAGCGATCGCCGAACGCACATCGCGAGCGGCAATATGCGTGATTTTTCCCATAAGAGACCAAAGTAAAATCGTCTCAATCTCCGATTTGTCGATACATACAAATTACACGGTGCATTTCCTCCTCACTCTATGTTTACAGCCAGCTTGTAGCACATACAAACTAGTCAAATATACCCTCATGATAACACCATTATCAGTCATAAACTATTTCGCAAACAATTTTTTCAAATTCGCCCTGTACCTTGAATAGTATGCGCATGGTATAGAAGAAAAGTATTCCATCAGTAATGACGAGAGACGTGCAAATCGCCGCGAGCCGCGAATAGACAGACCTGAGGTGTTCTTGAGATTAGCACAGCGGAGCAAATCGCTGATGGGCACTTGTTGCCGTATAAGCGGCCGTTTCGACGTCGCCATCATAATCGTATCGTAAACGATGGATGGATCTATTTATAGGCCTAACGAACGCGTGCACCTTATTGCGATATGCGCGACTAGACGCCACAAGAAACGGCAATTGATGCTGCTGTGCTGCGAACGCATCGAAATTGTTCGCTTGCAAAGTGCAATGCCATTTATAATCGCCGTTTACAGTATTTATGGCTTTTCATTGAAATTCACGCAATCAATCTCCACAATTCACATAAATGCAGCAAACTCAAACATAAAATTGATAAAATCACTATGTTTTTCATCATATCGAACAGTTTGAGTACATTGAGTCATCGGACAAAAAACAAAAGAGCAAAGCGCCTTGCGTTATGCTCGAGGCATGTAACGGAAGAAGTTCAACATTTTCAAGTAAAAGTTTTGCTGCACAAATATTTTAATTTCATTCACAAAACGCAAACATTTCTTGTGGACATGTGAATCTCATTATGCACTATTTATCGTATAATTTGGATTTATTAAACGAGTATAATTTCTCATTTATAATTTTATGCATGCGAGTTATTTATAGATCGACAAGAAGACGCGGCGACAGTTTGTTCAGTTTATTCATCCTTTAAATTGATGCCATGCATATTAAGCGCGTTGCGAAGAGTTATTTATATCTTGGTTAATCGCAATTAACACATGCATTATACAAATTTTTGCTCAAAAATATCAAATATGCATTAATTACGGTATTAATACCTATACGTTTTATAAATTGCTTAGAAATATTTCATTCACAAGAAACAAGACGCAACAACAACATAATAAATAAACTCCGTTCACAATTCAGATTGTTAAACCAATGAGTTTCATAAAATATTTTCAGATTTTGATAAATATTGATTTTGACAATTGTTTAGTGTTGCCAGATTTACACAAGATTTATCAATGTTGTTCAAAATAAGAATTAAATATTAATAAAAATCTCAAAAGCCAACGGAGATTAAAAATACTAATAAATATTATTATTTATTAGTACATTTTTGCTAAAAACGTTCACGATTCAGATTGTTAAATCAATGACAGTTTCATAAAATGTTTTCAGGTTATAATAAAATAATAATTAAATATTAATAAAAATTTCGAACGTGAACGGAGATTAAAGTAATAATATTATTTTAATTTAACTAATAATTATAATTAACAAAATTTGTAAATAAAGTTGCATATTGCACATTTTTTGTGGACAAGAAATAAAGAAAATTTTAAATTTCTTGCTGGTGGCTTGGCAGGTCGTCTGGAATTTGACGGTTGCGTTCCGGTTCAGGTCGGCATGGCGCCGCAAATTCAATTAAATTCCTCGGATCTGATCACGGACACGTCTCAACGGTCATACGAGCGAAGGAGCGAACGATTTTTTTCTTATTTTGTGAAAGTATTAAAGTGTCCTGCTATAGTATACACAATGTAAACTTTTATTATCGCGTTATTTACCAGACGAGTATCGTGGAAATCCGTTACGAAACACCCTGTAGCGACCATGTGTGAAATTAAAGAAAGATATATTGAAGAAAGAAAATAAGAGCAACGCAAAAAATCGCGCAAGCAAAGCAAACGTCACTTTTTAATTAATAATAATTACGTTTGAAATTGCGAATAAATTGGCGAGCGCGCACGCTGCAAATAGCTATCTAGCGAATCAATGTCTGTGGAACTCGGCAATTTATTTATTTATTAATTATACGAAATGATTATATGTTTAATAGTTTTATTAAGTAAATTATATTTTGATTCGCTTGTTTCGATCGAGCTGATGATAATGTTCTCCTCGATGTTCGCGTTGTTGTTGTTGTGTGTTGTTCAGATCGTTAATGATGATGATGATGGGATTGGTGATAATGCATAACGTAACGACCACATATGCACACATATCAAACGGTGAAAGTGGGCCATTTTTTTTTCATTAAAATCTCGCCGTATAGCCATTAATGATCGAGATTGACGCCAACCATTTCCGACGAGCAACAAAACAAATTTCTTCGGAAAGAAAATATTTTGAAATTTCCAAAGCCAACAACAAATTTTTTTTCGAAAATCTTGCTGGCAGTTAAGAAAGTTGAAATTGTAATGGGAGATAATGCAATAGAAGATGATTATATGTCGCTAACGTACTTGGAAAGGTCGCTCGAATAAGTGAACGACCCGGGACGTCCTTGACGCGAACGGCCCCTCGTTCACCAACCAGCAACAACATTAAACAACAGCAACTAACAGCAACAACGCTTGCACAACGGCATAGCATCTCCTCTAGGAGCTATGTATCTATATTCAGGGCCGGTTTAACCACTAGGCCCACAGGGGCGATCGTCATGGGTCCTCCAAAATTAAGGGCGCCAAATTTCGAACAATAAAATACAAAATTTGATTTTGCGTTTATTATTTAATAAGTTTAACACAAAAATGTCTACAAAATCTAGCGTCTTGATTTTCAAGAATTCTTGTCTTGATTTCGACAAAATTCAAGACAAATATCAAGAAATTTCAAGATATTTATAGAAAGTAAATAAAAAACGCAAGACAAGAAACTCAAATTTCTTGTCTTGATATTTCGAGACAAGGCAAGAAGTCCAAATCAAGACGAGAATTCTTATCTCATGAAATTCTAAAAAATCTTATCGATCCATCCCTTAATGTTATCTAATAAAAATTAACGTCTGGATATGTGATTTTATCATTTAAACCGGCCCAGTCTGTATATTAGTATGTTCATGAGCACATGAAATAAATGAAAAGCGACCATTGTACGTATGCAGACGTCGGCAGAGACGATCAACTTATAAGGTGGAAATTTTATTTTTATTCGCGTTGCGACTTGCGACTCGCTAGAATCGGAGACGAGTATTGCAGATGAACAGCTGAACGCAGCCAGGGCGAATGCACTGCAGTTATGCGCACGTAATCGCCTGTAAACATCCTCGCAACATTTCATCCTTCACCTTGCAACCGAATACTCGGTGCCAAGCTGCGCAATTGCCAACTGAAACAACTAGACTGGTCAAGATCATAAACAGATTGCGAAATTGCTTGCATTCTGTTACAAATTACACCAAGATGCTTGGCTACTGTCCAATTATTTCAACATCTAATTATCTTATCGTAGGTTGCAATTTAGAAAATCTCAAATATTAAACGACACGTGTTCGTGAAAAGTGAAATTCTTCAAGAAGAAATTTATTTATTAAATGAAATATGAAATGTTGACAGACAAATAATGATAATCGAAAGTGAGATATTCAATATTTCTATTATTAATTATTATTTCATCAATAATAATAAACAACATCCGCGTTCCATTTCCTCTCCGAGTAGATTTTAAGCGCTAAAATTGTGCAACCGATTTTTTAATTAACAGCATGTAAAATTATCGATGAACTTGGTAGTTTTCCGTTAACATTAAAATGTAACAAATAACAAAGAACAAACAAGTGTCCGTTTTTATGTGCCTACTGCGATCATAAAATTCGGCATTATTTGCGAAATAAACAAACTCAATTGCCCATCAAATAGGTGCTTGACATGAAATTAGCGGAAGAAATCGCAATATTCGCAATGTCAACATGCAATTGTCTATTGGACGTGCGAGAACTATATAATGCGCCAAATATTTCATATATTTTCGTGTAAAGTTCACACTTAAATCACAGTTAAATGTTTGCCAACCTTCGTAGGATTGCATTTAATTTCCTGCTTCCCATTTCCGGTTTCTATTCCTGTTTCGGTAGTATTTTAACATTTATATATCTAAAATTAACCAAACTAGATTTTCATTCATAATGATATATGAAAACATTTTAATTAAGAATTAAAACCGGAAATATTGGTTGTTACGATTTTAATTAAAATAAATATTATGGAAATAAATTAAGTGTATCATTAAAACTTTAAAAAATCAAGTATTAAACGAAGAAAGAAGTTGCCATTCCTACTTAAACCAACTTCAGTAACTTACTGAGTAGGATTTGCGCCAACAAGTTAGGCAACTCAAAACACAAGTAAGTAGGAGTTAAACCTGCTGCTAAATTTATGTTATTATAGACGCGTAACGTAGGCAACCAACAATACATTATTTCAAATTCAAATAAAACATTTTACACTATTATTCCCTCTTTTTCTATACCATTTAACTCGTCATTTAACATCGCGAACGCGATTTTTCTATGAAAACATAAAATATTTGTTTAAACAGGAAATCATGCAATCACTTGCACGATATACGATAAAGGATATAATTTAAACTACTTTAATCAAGTTGCCTGAATCATGTCATTGTCGTCTCATTGTTCTCAGAACAAACAATATTTTAGCTAACTTAATTCGTTAAACTGCAATAGAACTTCTACATACTTTAAAACGCCGTTTAAACTTAAATTATGCGTAAAATCAGTATAAATAAATTTGAAAAATATAAAAATATAAAATAAGAAAAATGATTTGTATGTCATAAACCAAATAGAAAAATACTAAGAAAAGAAAATTCAAGCTAAGGTTGATGCAACATGTGGAGTAATAAAAGCATTTGTTTGGTTTTGATCCTTTGATCCTTGAGTTATTTGGACTTGCTCCAACTATTACAGATACGCGCATAGTAATACGACTATGTCACTGCAATATATTATTAAATTCAAGATTATTACGGGCGGAAGAGACAATTAAAACTATTTTATCAGACTAACCCAAACCAACTTTTTTTTTAACAATTATTATAAAATTAATGATAAATAAATACATACACATAGGAAGGAAAATTATGTAAACAATATGTAACCCACAATTATTGTGTTCTACACTAATTATATTACTGATTTTATGAAGTTCTAATTGGTTCTTTATAAAATATTAAATTGAAATTAAAAAAATCACGCAGTAAATAACTAGCACATACATATTAAACCTCATATTAAACAGTATCTAGATATGTGTGTATTTATATGTAGAACTCGAACACATAATAATTACACATGTACAATTAAAACGTTGCTGCCGTAACAGTTAATAGCAACAGCGAACGAATAGATAGATATGTGCAAATGTGTTTCGTGAAATCGAAAAATTAAACCAGAACGACTATAAAACTAAAAAAAAAATGCTATAAGTTTTTGCAGCAGCACATAAACTTATTCACCGTGCAAAAAACGAAACAAAACATACGTTTCATATTTGCTTTTGTTTTGTTTATTTATTTGTCCATTAATATTAATCATATCAAAAATCAAGGAATAATTCCAACGAGCAGACAATTGTTCTTCATGGTTTTAAACAACTTAGACCTAATAAAGAATCCATTAATTAATTAAGTACTCGAATTAATAACTATGTCAGTGATTGACTTGGTTAGTTATTAATAAATTAATGAAAAATAAAATAAATAAAGGTTAAAAGAGATTTAAATTAAGTGAATGTCAACATGATCAAAAACAAGAATATGAAATGCAAATACAAATATGAATTTCAATATGTATTTGAAATTAATATTCTGGTTTCTATTGTTGATTGTTTCATGTGTTTCATGTTTAAAGGTCGGCGAGTTTCTTTGCACCACATTGATTGCAACACATCAATTAGAATACATTTTTCTATTCAAATTGTTATAAAATGAGCAATTAGAAATTTGCAATAATTAATTTCAATTTCATGCTAATTTAAAACTTAAGAAATGTACTCTTATACCGCATGTAATAACCGAACACAACTAACAGATTAACAATTAACCAATAACAATAATTAACAAATAAATAATAAAATAAAACTTTGTATACATATTTAAATTATATTAAATTAAATTGAAATGAATAATATTCGTCCCTCGTGTTTGCATTGTCGAAAGTATTTTATTGTGGTCGTTTAATCAACTACTGCTCAATATAAATTACATTACTTTCTTGTTTTTAATGTTTTTTCTCGATTTTTGCGAAATTAATTCCAACTCAAGCGACATCTATCAACACTACTTCAAACTTCCATAAACAAATTACAGTTAACATCAAGAAAAACATAAGAAAAATGTGACTGACAATTAGACGTCATCTGCAAATCGCGTTTTATTCCCTAGGGAATAAAATGTTACATTATGTCACAAATGCAATTTTGTCGATTTTTCGCAAATACTAAATTAATATCAATTAAAACGTGTTTGTTTGTTATGTTATGTACAATCATGAACGAGAATGTAACATGTAATAAGAATAAGTAAGAAGCAAAAACGCGATTCAAATGTGAATAATGCAATCGCAATGCACGCGGAGCGACTCGCTCGTTAACTAACTAACGCTAAATAAATCAAAGCCCGTGTTCGTGTTCATGTTCATGGAAGGTAAGTTTAGAAAACGAAGCCGTCGACCATCGACGAAGCGAAGACTGATGGATCGTCGATTGTTCCTGATAATTTTCATTGCATAGTATATTGAACTCTACTATGTTTTATACCTAACCAACTGAACTAAGTACATTGATTGGGTTCTATATTTTTGATATTTTGATTTCGACATCTTATTTAATAAAAAAGATAAATTGCAACAACCTCACTAGTTGACCGTTTTATGACCCTTTAGACAATTAGTTATCAAGTGACAAGTGGTGAAACTATTTACCTACTTCCGATGACAAGTCAGAAGCGAGATTTTCTCATTTTCTCACTCGTTTTCTCCATTTGCAATCTATTTTAGGCAGAAGAAACACAAAGGAAACATTGCTAAATGTGGTGCAATCCCAGACATATTTTTAGGAATTTCCAACTTTTTGTTGATAATGGCGATAAACTGATCACAAATATCTAAATAAATTAAAGATAATAGTAGATTATTCTATTGAATGATTTGAAAAATTGCAAAATTCTTTTTGTACTTTTCCGATATTTTTCCAATTGGATATTTCCACATTTCAAAGAATTATAAAATGTATTCAGACAAGATCAAGGTCCAAATCGCATTTTAGTTGGTTGAAAGTTTCCCGCTAAAAGCCTTGAAATTTGCAATCTTGACTTGAAAATAGTCAATTGTTTTCTCTATTTGTTTATGTTTATTGTCATTTTCAAGTCATTCTGCTTACATAAATTTATAATCAATTGCAATGCAATCAACAATGACGTATTTTCTCCTATTGTATTCAAATGAAACCAAACACGAAAAACATTAATGAAATGCATTATTAGCAACCATTAATTTTTTGTTGTTTTAACTTTAACTGAACAGAAACCGAAGTAAAAGTAAACGAACGTGTTCATAAACATAACAACCGCAACAAGACTTCTAATCCATTTGATCGAGAACATAAATAACAGGTAGTTGTTGCCATAGAAGAGTTTTTACCTTGAAATCCACTGGGAACGCTCTTTTAATCGCTAGTTTTACATTCTTAGAACTTTTTAACTCGCTTTAATTAATATTATTTCCATTTCTTTGCGTTTTAGAACAAGAATGTTCACACCAAACGGAAACTTCCTAATTTAAATTAAAACTATTTAAAATTAAACGAAAAGAAAGAGTGAGAACCAAAAGAAATCGAAACTGAGCGAATTGCAATTTCGTCAATTTCGATGTTTAGATGAAATGAAATCGAAATAAAGATGAAAAAATTATTGAATAACACTTCATGTTGAATTGAATTAATCATTTGATTTTTTTTTAATTTGCGGTTAACTCAGAAATGTTACTTGATTTGTTCGCTTGCCATGGATGGATTTAATTTTGTTTATAATTTTTAGAAAGCGATCGTTTAGTTTGTCGGCATTAAAGTTATACATGTGTTACTTGTTGAAAGTGCAAGTAACTACCATACATATGCTATATTCGAATGTGGTGTGTACTTAATGTTGAGTATAATAAATTGTAAATGAAAATGGTGAAATTCAAGTAAAGTCCAATTGAATGCACACCAAACACAATTCTATGTTCTATGTGAATTTAATTCACAACTTTTAAATTTTAATTTGTCCTAGACACACTGTATATTCCTATCATTTAGATTTAAAATAAAATAAATGCATTAGTTTTTATAATTTAATTGAAGAAACTTTCCCAAAATTTAATTTTCATTGCGTTGTATTTTTTATTTTTTTTATTTCAAGAATATTCTAGAATTGCATACATAAGTCAAATAAATCACGTTGTTTTATCATAATTAAATAGTAATTTGATTGTTTATTCAAAATACAGTTATCTGTGCAAAACACATCGATTTTCATTTTCGACACGTTTAATGGACGTCATCGAACTTCAATTCATTATTTCTACTTTTTTTTAAACTTTTTTGAAGTTGAAAGCTTCCTGGATGTTTACAAGATTACAAGTCAAACAAGTCAAAACTCAAAAGCAAGAGATAAAGATTAAATAGAAAAAGGATATAAATATCTAGTTGCACATGGTATACACTTACAAACTAAAACTGTCCCAATCGTAATTCGTAAATATTTAGCAGTCATTTCCGGTTTAACTTTTTTACGATTTTCAAGTTCTGAATTAATACTAAAAAGTTCAAGTTTATGTAAAATCAAGAATTATGTAAAGTTCAACTGTAAAAAATAAAAAACCACCCCACTTTTTTTTAATTTTTTTTTTCTGTTGTTGAAATCTCAAAGTTTAGAAAAAAGTGCACTTACGGTTCGGCCTCGATACTCCTAAGTTTGGCGACATAGTTGGATGGAATGTATCCCTCTTGTCTCGTGCGTTTGCTGCGCGCCAGCCACCAATCGCCCTGCGTGTCGTTAAGTATCTCCAAATGTTCGCCCTTGCGAAAACTCAAGTCCTCGTCCGTCCGCGCGTCATAATCGTAGAGCGCGACGAAGATCTTCGCGTTCGGCGGGTCCGGCTCGGCGGGGTTCACCGGCTGCGGGCGCAAATTGAGATCGGGCGAGGGCGCCGCCACCGGATTCACCTGCAGGTTCGGCTCGATGCTAATGTTCACACCCCCGCGCACGGGATGCTCGTCGCGTTCGCTCTGGTTCTGGCTGCTGAAGCAATTCCCCATCGCACGCGTTCGCCAATTCGATCCTAATCCGTAATCCGGAAATCAGCAATTCCGCACTCGCACATGCACTGGCACAACACTCATCAACGAAAACTCGACACAATTGCGAACATGCACATTGTGGGTGCGAGATGGGCGCCGTTCAACACCAATCACCAATGTTCATTTGTTTTGCTACGAAGCGGGCGTAAATGCATTTGTCGCGCGCACTCGTTCGGAATGTTTGATTTGACTTAATTGGAAAACTATCCGCGGACATAGGTTTTACGAGTTAGATTCTCACAAAGAGAAATCAAGTCAGCCGTTCTAACGCATACACCACACACTCGCCATCGCCAACATACAATCCGCAGCAAAGCACAACAAACCCAACAATCCATGGACTGCTTGACAGCTCGAGTAGAGTCAAGTTAACTGCATTTATGTATTTATTTTCCGCTAGATGGCAACATGCGTATATTTTGTGGTGGAATAATGTACACTAGTGCACACCCATTATACACCTTTCTCAATTATAATAGTGCCGTTCGTTTATTCATTTTGCTTAGTTAATCTCAGTTAATTTTGGACTTGATTTCGATTTTTGCTGATACTTTATTACACAGAAAAAAAATACATTGGTGAGGGATTAACTATTTTTTACTGAGATAAAATTAAAAAAAAGAACTAAAATTGAAACCAAAATTGAAAATAAACTGAGATTAGTGAAGCAAACAGAATAATCAAACAGCGCTACCAATAAGATTGCTAGATAATTAAAAACAAAATTATTTTTGTAATCTTATTGGTTGTAAAGTTTTAAGTGCGCAAAACGTTTTGACAAAGAAATTCGACTTTTGTATCGTCCGTCGTGACAGTCGTCAGTGTAGCAAAGTGTACATTGTTGGAGTCAGTGTACACTTGCACTAATTGTACACAAGTGTACACTACCCCCACCATCATACCAAACGAAAATATCCAAATATACAACGTGTCAAAAAATAAATTTTTAAACATTTTCATTCTTTGACTCCCATTTTCCGCTTTGTAGTCCTGTCCAACAAGTATTTCTTGTGGAGCTCTTCAAGCAGGACAGTTTTCTCCATGCGTTCTTGTGCGATTTGCTCGATTTTCTTGTAAAAAGCCGAATTGGTTTCGAAACAACTGCGAAAATGCTGTCGGTCCAGGCGATAAACTTCGCAGATTTCGATCGCAATCACGTTAGCGATGCGTTTTTGGTCCGGCGATAACAAAGCTATTTCGCCGAAGTATGCACCATCTTGCAAATGACAAATCTACATAATTTTAAATGAAAAAGTGATTTTTAACAAATTTTGCGTGAATTTTAAAAAATGAGTTACTTCTCGTCCTGTCGGCGTTGAAACCGCGACAGTTCCATTCGCAATGAAATACATGCAATCGCCAGTTGTGCTCGCTTTTACAATAATGTCATTATAGAGGAAAACTTGATGTTTTAAATTAAACACTACTTCCGATATGACATCTGGCGGTAAGTCTCGAAGCAATGAAACGGTTTCAATCAGAGAACGACAAGAGTACAAGTTGATTTCCCGGCGTAAAGTTTCTGTTTTTTTAAATTGAAAAAAATGTTATTAATTGTTTCCTAGATGTTTAATTAAATAATGACCTGAAAGCATGTCCATGATGGTTGATTCGCGAAAATATTTCTTTTGAAACCGATAATCGTAATAGCAAATAATTCGTTCTTTCATATTGCGCGGTAAATCTTTGTATTCCATGTATTTGATTAATTGGGAGATTATCGAATGATATTTTACTTCAGACGCGTTCATTGACATAATCATTTGCAAAATCAAAACTGGAACAATCAAAATTTAGGCGGAACTCAAATTATAAATGATTTCGCGCTTTTGTTTGGTTATTCTTTTGCTATTTGGTTTTTGGTTTTAGTTGTGGTTACACACGAATTGGCTTGGTTAAAAACCTATTGTTCGAAAGTTATTGCGTGATTGGTGTAACCAAAACCACGTGACATGACGTTATACTGATGACGTCGCATTAACCAATGTTTTACTAAAACTTAACCAAAATATTACCAAGCAAGAGACACAAAAACATCTTATGAAAAAGCGCGCGAAAACTTACTCAAAAGTAAATTGCTAAAAATAAACCCAAACGTTGAATAGACCACGAAAATGGCAGATTCCGAAAACGTATAAATGCGTGAATCGAAACTTGTACGATAACCAGTTACCAAACTAATACCTATTATCAAATCAAATTTTATTTTTATAAAATTCACGAGAAAAAGTTGAAGTTCATTGAATACTTACAGAGTAAATAAGAAACAACAATGTACTGGCAATTAAAGTACATTTCTTCGTAATCAAGCATCATTAGCATTTCATACTCATATGTGTAAATGTACAAATCGGTATCAGTGCAATAAATGCTCGTTTGCTGCATGAACATCATGTAAATGCACGTCAACCAATGCACAGCAATAATCGAAAGCAACACATAGCGCACGCTGATACGAATATAGTAATAATGGCGCAATAGTTCGCTCACTTTGGCGTAATAATCAAGGAATCGCACTAATCGCAATATTTTATAGACGCCCACGGGCTTCCAATAGCGCAACCATATCCTATGATCAGTGGTTACCATCTCAAGATAGAGTTTTATCACGCTAATTATGCTCAAACTGCAGAAGACGTCCAAGTAGAATTGTGTTGTCGACATGTATAAACTACAATTTTAAAAATTCACTAAATTTTAAATTCATTAAAATTTTAAATGTATTAAATGTGGGTTGCATAAATTCAATAAGTTGATATATCAAAAAGTAAGGAACTCTAAAAAGAAAGCACACAATTACAGTTTTCTGTAAAATATAGGTACTCTCAATTACAGAGTAATGTTTGTAGTGTTCTGTAATCTTTGGTTTTACCGTGCGATTGATTTGAAATGCAGACGAATCTCCTTCTTGTTGTAATTGCAGTAACCCGTAAAGAAGTTCATAACAAAATCGACTCCATAGAAAACATCTGAGATGATCTCTAGTGTTTCAGTCCATTTGTAAAAGCCGAAATGAAAGCCGTCCCGTCGCACTGGACCATAGACGAAGTTTATTGGTACAATTAACAACCCGAAATAGATGATACACATTTGAATGCTTTCCCAATATAACCTATATAACGATTCGATTTATCTTAGTGATTCTTAATGACCAAATTACAGAGTACTTTTTTTTGGTAGTAAACAAGAATGGCGTTCTTTTATTCATTTTGCATGAGTTTGCTAAGAAAATCTCAGTTAATTTTGAATGTGAAAAACCTAAAATATCAACCAAAATGGACACCAAATTCAAAATTAACTGAGATTAGCTAAGCAAACAGAGTGAAACTGAGTAAAGGAACGTGACAATTTCTCCCTCTATCAAAAAACGCACCCACTGCTAAAGATATCTTAAGTACTGTGAAAATTGTGAAAATCTTGAAAAGTTACCGGAAAAGACTCAATGGATGAATGATGATGCGGCCATGTTTGATTTCTTTGTGTTGTTTACGCTCTTTTTCGACCGCGGCGAGACTCCGAAAATAATATTTCGTGTTCGGATTGCGTTGGGAAATTTGCGTGACTGTCTTGAGAGCCCCGTAGAATGTTTGACGGCGGAAAGCGTTCGCCACATCGCTATCCAACGAACAAATATGGCGTCCGTCATCTTGGGACACAGATTTCTTCCCGAGCTTTGTATTACTCATTTTAACACGCTGTTAATGTTTATTTCAGTAATTAACAAATTATGCAAATTAATCAGTGTGAATCAGTGAGGTGATTAAAATAATTAATTTTGACAATTCAACCAGAATTCAACTGTTTCAGCTAACTTAGATGATTTATTTCAGAATTTTAGCATACAAATTACATTTTAGATCATTCCATGCCTTAAATTAAACAGATTACTACATTTAATTACGAAAATCTTAGCAACTAATGAAATAATACAAAAAATATTTAAAATTAATGAATTAATTTAGGATGATGAGCGTGGTTTAAGTTCTTCATAGCAAGGACGCAAGAAAATATAATTTTTCTTGAGCGGATTGTAGAATTCATGGCCTTTACTCCAATCGTAACTGACGGAATACGCGAAAATCTGGCCATTGTGATTGAAAGCGCACCGCGAAATCGGCTGTTCCATTGCTTCGGACGGCTTCAACTTGGTGCGGGCGTCTTTGTCCCAGAAACTGAACGTGCCGTCCGATCCGACCGTCGCCAAAGTGCCGTGAATCGGATGAAACGCTATGTCGTTCACAGCGTAGATATCTTGATATCCATTGGGAGCACCATTGGAACGATGGCACTTGAAAGTGAAGTTGTCTTTGGGGTTAGCTGGATTCACGTACTGGATAGCGACACGGCCTTCGACTGAACCAAGCGCGTAACCTGTCGGCGCTTTTTTCTTATCTCTGTTGAAAACAAAAGTCCATTAATGTTAGACGTTGGCCATTTTGTTTTTTAGTTTATGGTCCGATTTTGTTCAAATTTTAACCATCGGTTCCGATTGGCTTGAAATTTCATATATAGCCTTCTTGGGCTCGTACAAAATTTTCGTCAAATTATCAACGAAATCGTACCCTAAATAAATCCATGCAAGCAAATATATTTTATTGTCCAATTTGGTTCAAATTTAAACCATAGGTTTTTAAAAGTCCAAGGATGGTAGATATAAAATTTCAGCCAAATCCGACCATTTTGAAATTTAATGACAGTTGACAGCTGTCAAAAAGAAAGTGCTCCGATTGGCTCCAAATTTCATATCTAGCCTTCTTGGACTTGTAGAAAATTTAAGTGAAATTTTGAACGAAATCGGACCATAAATTCTGCCAATTCGGGCATTTTTAAAATATTTTCAAAAAGGCCGCCAAACCGCCATTTTGTTATTTACCTAAAAATAGCCACACATCTATGCTGATACTTCAAAGGACTCTCAGTTTTCTTGAATTCCTTTGGATGGCTCTCCAGCTGATAGATAATAATATGTCTCCCAGCCGTGCTCACAACCGCCATGGGATAATCCACATCAGCGCAATAACAGCGCTCTGGTAGATTAATAGTGAGAATGGGATTCGGCGTGCGTGTGTCCCAAAACTTCAGAGTTTTGTCCCATGAGCCAGTCATAAGACACGAGTAATTGGGCGCCTTGATCCAGTGACATGTCTTGATGGGAGCGTCATGTTGCGCCACTTGCATCACTTGATTGCTCCCCAGATCCCAGGCCTTCGCCTGTTTGTCGCATCCGGCCATAAAGACCTTTGTGCCATCGTCACTCCAGCACACGTCGAGCACTGGCCCGCCGCAGGTCTGCATCGATTTCGGAACGGTTTTGCCCGTTTGCTCGACTTCCCAGCATCGCACGTTGTTGTCCCAACTGCCGGCGATCAGAAAGTTTTGGGGTAGTGTGCTTGGCGAGAACGATAAACAACTGACTGAGTCGTCCGGACGCGAAGTCACTTCGAAATCTTTCATTGGGTTTGAGTTGGTTGTTGTTGGTGCTGCACCGAAGGTGCCCAACGTGCTTTGTTTAAACATTTTTTTTGTCGAGGATTTAGCTTTATGTTGCGTTCAAGTTCAAGAAAGAATTAAACCGCCGAAATGGACACAAAACATAAGGATTATGGATTTTGTTAGGTTAAATTAGTGTTAGTTTGGAGTACGTTCGAAAACTTGTTAGCGATAGTAGAGTGAGAATCTATAGATGCGGTAATTTACTGACAAACTGCCCACACCTTTCACTCATAGATGGCGCCATAAAATAATGAATAAAAAAGAAATTATCAATTAACTCGGCATTTATTGTCATTTTTATAAAGCCATTTTTTAAAAATAATTTTGCAAATTATTTATTGGCTTAAACTTAATTTTCGTTGATTTTTTTTAAAGCATAATTTATATTCTACTGCAGACGTTTAATACTCGTATTATTCAATTGTAATGAGATGTGGCTAAGGTTTCTATGGTGTTTGCTTTTACAGGTAAAACGTTTCTGCAAAGCCCCAAAATGTTATCAATTAAATTGTAAGGCAAATATTTTGAGAGACAGTAACGCACAGGCTTATCGTTTATGCCATACAATCCAACTGGTACATTCTCTCCATTAAAGTTAAGAAAAAATAGATTTATATGAAGAAAGATAATGCTTTGTTCTTTATAGCAACAAATAATAAACTTGTTAAATTGAATCCAAGTGGATTCATTGGACGTTTCACCACCGTTTATTAATCCAAGATCAAAGCCAGTTTCTTGAATGCACTTATCTCTTATTCCTGCACAGTCACACTGATGTTGATGTGCAATATTTGTAGCATGTTTATACTTATTGTTCAATAACGTGTATGTTTCATTAAGAATACTTTGAAAGTTTTTTACAGTACACTTAAAATGTTTAAAGGCAATTTCATGGGGATCATCGGTTAAGTTATCGCATCCTTTTAAAATTGGCCTTAAATATTTCTCGTCATTTAACATGAGAAAATATTTACTATATAATTTTTCATCTATTTTATTATCTTTCTCATCTAAAAAATGGTTGTGTCTGTAGAAACAAGTGAAAAATTTT
>JARJDT010026978.1:0-14834 GCA_030264655.1 Leptusa sp. GC000079 | reverse complement strand
TTTTATTGCTTTTTGCGGTAACAGTTCTTCACTTGAATGTCTATGGGGATGATAATTCTTCAGTCTTTCCTGCAGTTTCAAGTGTAGAGTGTGGTGAATCTTCCCTCGATGATTCTTTTTATATGCGATATTAAGTCCCTTTTTAATGTTTCATAGCGGATTTTATTTTCGTTTATATCTATTCTTGGCAATTTATATACGCGAATGTTCGATTTGGATTATTCAAGAGTCCTTAGAATCGTTTTTTTACGCTTTTGCCAATTCCCAATTCGAATATCATAAAAATTGCAAAAAAAGGCGCATCTAATTTTTGTTTTGTATCACTTTTTGTAGAGTTTTAAGTATCGAAACAAAAATTCACATCGTAAATTCACCTTATGGCATTTCAACAAAAAGAAACTTATAAACATGGATGAATTTCATGTCATACATCTTTCTAATTAGGTGTAGTGTGACATTCAGTAATTTGCATACGTAAAGATACAAGATATGAGATTAATTTTAGGTAATGAGTAATAGCCTAATTTATCAATGATTCATTTTACTTGCCCTTTGAGTTTAGCTGTCGGAATCAGGGATGATGCCATACAGAGTCATCGTTTTCGTGCATAACATTAAAGTTATTTTGATTACATCATCCCCCACACTTTAATTATTGACGCAGCAGAGAAGTATAGGGAAGGACAATTTGTCTTATTTAATTAGAAATCATAAAGTCACCCCCTGCACATTACATGATATGCACGTGTTCGTGTTGGGCATTTTGCTATTGGATTAATGTCTGTATCGTACATTAAGATTAGAAAACACTGCGTGACATATTAGAAATGGCTACATTTCCAGTAAATAAATTAATGTAATGTTTGATTTTGTTACAAATTTGCAAGTCATGACGTACTATTGTTGGGATTTGACTAAATCTAATTTATGTGATGATGTTTCAATCTATTGACTTTGCAATCGTGATTTCATCAACCTTTTCGAAATAGAATTCAATGATGATGTTTGCGATGATGAATCGATGAATATGAAGAGCATAATAGTTAATGCAAAAATAGTACAGCAATACTGTAATGTTTGCTTTGTGTTGCTGTGATTATTTTTCAATAATCGACTTCATGAAACTGCCTCCTGTCGTTGATTGTTCGTTTCTTTGAACGTGGATGACTTGCACTTTCATCTTTATATTTCAATATCAATTATAGTCACAGTCCGCAGATGAAGAGTGAACATTACATTGTTAGTTGTTTAGTCTATCGAAAGATAACAGTTCAAATATAAAATAAAAGACAAAAACCGTTAAAGTTTTAGCTTCATCTCATTTTATGATAAATCCCATCAATTGTTTATTATACTTTATGCGTTCCGTACCAATGAAGTTGAAAATCGGCTTATCTTTCACGATATTCCAAGCTCCAAGTGCAAATGTACATGGCAGAAAAGTACAAAACCTCAATAATAATAAATAATTGACGGAAATAATAAGAAGGGAAGTATTCGGAAACGGAAAGAATGGGGTGAATGAAGCGTGTCTAAGCTAAGAAGAACAATGCAATGTTTACGCCACGTAGTTATCTGTGAGGATGCTGCGATGCAACTTTATTGGTATCGGGAAAGTTTCCTGATTTGTATGAATTCCAACTGGAGATATTTTCCTATGGGATGGAGGGATTACAAGACATCCCGTCGTTTTCATAGATGATGTACGTTTTTCAAGCGCTTCAAGCTACAAGAACACACGACACATCATGAAGAAATGAAGCTGAAGGGCATCCCGCCTCGTCATTGTCACGACTGTCACAATGACTTTGCTGGAGGACAATGATGGCCTGTTCTCTTCGGCTCTACGAATCTTAATGCGCGCGTGTTACCACCGTACTACTAAAAAATCAGACACTTCCCTTTTCAATATGAGTAAAGTGAAGATTCATAAAGAACTCAACTTTGACTAGGAATTCAAAGGAAATGTTCTAATCGTAAATAAATTCACACAATCCAGCATTGCGGACAATGAAATAGTTGTCAACAGGCACAGCTTGAAACTTCATTAATGATCTTCAAATGAATATTCAAATCTCTTGACGTTTAAATTTGAAGCCTTAAGAATTAGATGCTTATCTCAAATGTGCTTTTTCCTTCCTCTTCGTTTTACAATTATATTAATTGTAGACATGCAAATTTCCAAAAGGTTGTCTTTATTACCTTCATCAAGAAGTTTCAAAATCTTGAAACATATTAAATTACAAGATTTAACTAAACAAAATTTGCAAATTTAAAAACATCGTTTTTGTTGAAATTGATTTGCATATTTCCAACAACTATTTATAGGTATAATGTTTCGTCAAGCGTGTAAATTTCTCGAGTACCGTTCGTTTCCTCATTTAATTTATAATATGAAGGCATAATATGCATTACCAATATTTATATCAATAGCCTCGCATTAAGCATAGGTTTCGAATGCGTTTATTCATCTTGAAAACATTCCTGCCCTGCATCTTGTCTCTTTTCAAACTTACCTTGTTTGCTTTCGAACCAATTAATCATTGCACCGATAAGTCGAAGATATCGACATGGAGAGGATGTTGCATAAAGCAAGTTCATCCATCTTCGTTTTTAGGAATCAGATCAATACAAACCAAATGTCTATTCGTGTGGAGAAATGCGAATGCACGCCAAGCATATTGCCTTGTCATTCGACTCGATAATCTGAATTTCGAGTATGTATAACAAAAGGCACATGCATTTCTAATATGCATTTTTTTATCAACTGACGCATTATATTTTTTGGCCTTGAGGACGTGGAAACGTAATGCATAATTTTCGACGAATTCATGTAGATAACATGAAGTTAGAGAGTGCATTTAATTTCTTGCCTTATTTGTATTACTGTTCAATTTAATTGCCTAACAATTGAGTTCTACAATTAGGGAATGCGTAATGAGAATGTAGTATTTCTAATTAATTTCAAGGACTTGCCAAGGTTTCTTTATCTGATAAGACTTATTTACTGCATCGTTCAAAAAGTGAGACGTGAACGAATATTATTGGTGCATTACTTAGTAAAAGCAAAGGGAAATTTTTATATTATCGGTAAAAACTAGTTTCAAAAGCAAAACCACAAAGTTACGTACGATTTCCACTTCGAACACTTAGTATATGTATTTATATAATAGGAGGATTTATTGAAATAACTGTCGATTGTTGCATTTTAAAATAATTTGAAATTTGCTTTTTACTAGCTTGACTTCGCAATATAGTATTGTGGCGGTTGTCTAGTATAGAGGTAGTTTTGACATTATTTAACTTTAACTAAGTTCTATAAAATGGATAGTTTAGTGAACATTTACAAGTGGTTTGATTTTTATTATGCAGGTAATTTTAATTGCTAAATATACTTACATAATACAATGCTTCTTTCAACTTGAACTTTTTAAGATGAACGGCTAAGAGTGTATCCTTTGATGGGAAACTATCTAGGATTACTGATAATATTAGCAGCATATCTGTTATTCGTTTATCCAATTGGTCCTTGTTTAATGAAAAATAGACGTCCAATGCGTCTGCGATACATTTTACTGGCATACAATGCATTGCAAATCTACTGCTGCCTTCAATTAGTAATTTCAGTGAGTAAAATAGGTCATTTATTTGCAACAATTGCAATTAATCAAACTGCTTATTTATTGATTTTTAGATATTTATGAACGTGAATTTAGGCAATTTTAGATGCTTAACGCATCGGACAACGAGTACTGCTGATTTGGCAGCAGTACGTTATTCCTATTATTATTGGCTGTTGAAACTTTTTGATTTATCTGATACTGTAATTATTTAATTACAAAAATACGATACGGTAATATAGTACAAAAAAATGTTTTAGATTTTCTTTATTCTCCGTGGAAAATTGAAGCAGATTACAGCATTACACGTGTATCATCACACAATGATGCTTACTTCTGCATGGTTCATTGGCAACTATTATCCTGCCGGCGAGCTTGCCATATTGGCGATTGTCAATTGCTCTGTACATGGTTTCATGTATTTTTATTATTTCTGTGCGATATTTTATGATGGCAAACTTGATATTTGGTGGAAGAAATACGTTACGCAATTCCAATTGGTAGTTCCCTCAATTATTTTTTGAAATAATTTTTAAACTGTATTTTTTTCGTTTTAGTTCCAGTTCTATATTTTAACAGTCATATATGGATTAAAATTATTGGATCCAAGCTGTGATTATCCGAAATGCTTATTGGTGTTTCATCTAACACAGACGACATTGATGATTTATTTGTTTTCTCAATTTTATACAAAAGCGTACGCTAAGTCAAAAAATAAAACACATTAATATGATACACTTTATCCCCGGATGGTGTTCAAAAGAGAGAAGTTAATTTTTGACTTAAGAAAATTATATTGGGGATTTTTCAATTTTTGTTTAATCCAGAGTAATATGTTTAATTTGTTTCACAATAAAATAAATTGCACCCGGATAAATTTGCAGCTGTTAAATTTATTTACCCGAAAATATCAAAGAATATCTGCATTATTCTGTTTTACTTAAGGTTTTTGAAACAAGCACAATTTTTTATTAGGAATACATGTTTTTCGTAAAATTAAAAATAAAAGAAATCATTTTTGACGTTCATCCTGGGACACGCTATATATTCGTTTAACTACTTGGTAATTATTGTTAACTGCTGGAAAGTTGATTTGTCATAATTTGCTGATTGGGTAAATTTGAATAAAACTCGTTGTTGAACAATACTAAAACATATTTATTCGAGATCTATTTTAAATGCATTTAAATTAATCGTCTTTGTTGGCTTTCTTTGGTTTAATAAAAGCATTATAATAATAGTTTGAAAACATGTAGAACATCACCATACTTTGCAGGATCAAGAAGGCATGTAACACTTTCGGATAATCGCATCCAGTCATAAACAGTTTAGTAGTATGCCAAATGAAAAGGAAAATAAATTGAGTCTAAATCATTTTTCAAAATTAACATTTGACCATTAATAAATTTTAGGTTTTGATGATTACCAATTGCAAATGTGTAATGTGCTTCTTCCACCAAATATTGCCTCTAGATTCGTTGTATAAACAATAAAAGTAATACGAGTACATGAACGAGTGTACCAATGAGTTTGTAATTCCCATTATAACTATTTCACCGCCAGCACAATATCTCGCCAGAATAGCTGGTGATCCAACCATTACCATATGATGATAAGTGTGCAATGTCGTGATTAGGTTGAATTTTTTGCGTAAGACAAAGAAAACCTATAATTTTAGTTATCTTATTATGGTTCAAATTGCTATTTTGTAAGAACCTACTGTATCAAGCAAATCAATAATTTTTACTACAAAATATAGCCATACGTAGAATAAAACTATATCATTGTCCTCCGTGTCTTCATTGTGTACCAAACATGCAAAGTCGTTCTCTTTCGTTAATACATATATACCCTTAAATAGTTCATATTAGCAATAGCATTAATAAATTATTATAGAAATTTACTTTTATAAAAATCCACGAATTAATCGACACTTGAAACATATTATAAACTTGTATGATTGGTTTGATATTGTATGGTGGTCGGTCTTTCATCAATGCAGGACCAATTTTCTTTATATACATCCAATAAGCCACCAATATTAACATGACAGGAAGCGGATTGCCCATAAGAGGAAATTGTATTATCCGTTTATCTAATATTAATTATTTATAATTATTAAAAAAATAAAATCATATTTTGAAAGTGGTATCCTCATACCGGAATGTGTAATAAAAACATATTCGTAAAAGTTGTATAAAGTATCCATTTTGACAGTCACTCACTTAATTAAAATAGTTTAAAGGAAGAATTGTATACGTGTACGATTTTTTTAATGACTTCGCAGTTTGGTTTTGTGAAATTAAAAAAATCAACGTGAATGTAAATGATAGTGAAAATATGCTAAGAGATAAGGACGATATTTTTGACGAAATTTTCTTTATGTGTAGAAGTTAATGAACATGTAACTTATATAAGTTTAATTTATTAGTGCTTATATTATAGTACAAGTGATTTCTAAGAAATGAGCACTTGAACTGTGATGCGCAACTGAACTTTTTTTGCGTAGCAATAGTCTTGTTAAATACCTACGCCGATATTAGGCAGACAACTGTTTATTGAATAGTTAATTAAGGTACATTTTATTAAATTATACACACATTTATGCATAGTTCGAAAATAACTTCTTATTAAATAATTTCACTATCATTCCACCCAGACGTTTTACTTGCACTTTTAGACAATTGTATTCAAGGAAGTTATATGGCACGCCATTGTATGTTAAATAATGCAAACTGCACCATATTTATAAAACGGGGACACACATGCACACTTGTTATTTAGTCTTTAATATTTGTCTGGTCTAGTTTTCCTCATCTATATTAGCAGAATGGACGGATTGTATCAACTTTATGACGATATGTTTTATAAATATGCCGGTAAGAACTTTTTCCTTTCTCAATACAAACTTTTAATGTATAATTCTGATTAAAAAAAGATCCCCGGATTACACAATATCCTTTAATGGGCTCTCCGTTCACTATTGTCTTCATATTGCTCTCTTATTGGATATTTATTAAGAAAATCGGGCCTGCGCATATGAAAAATCGACCACCATACGAAATTACAACAATTATACAAATTTATAACTTGTGTCAAGTATTCATTTGCACAGTGCTTATTACGACGGTAAACTAATTATGATTAATTTATGAATTATTGCTAATAATGAGTATTTCAGGGTGCATACCATCTGGTAAGAATTGGAGAATATCGGTGTTTGGAGCATAGCACAAATTCAGAGGATCATCTTTTAGCGGTGTACTATGCATGGACTTATATCATGTTAAAAATCTTTGATTTATTTGATACAGTATGAAAAACCTCCAAAAATAACACTTCAACTAAATTAATATATTTTTAAATTCTTGTTGTAGGTTTTCTTTGTTTTGCGCAAAAAGTTTAATTTGATAACGACATTGCATACATATCATCATATGATGATGATTGCAGCACCTACCTATTTGGGACGGTATTATCCTGCCGGAGAGATCGTAATAATGGGATTAACAAATTGTTTTGTGCACACTTGCATGTATTCTTACTATTTCTATTGTTTACACAAAAAAACAAAGGGCCCCGTTTGGTGGAAGAAGTATATTACGCAATTGCAAATCGTAATTATCCACAAATCTATTTTATTAAACATTATTGATTGCAATAATTTTTTGTAGGCTCAATTTATTTGGATTTTTGGCTGGCACGTTACGAAATTGTCGATGGCTGGATGCAATTATCCCAAGCTGTACCATATCTTCATCATTATCCAAAGTATAACCATGCTCTACATGTTCGGAAACTTTTACTACTACGAGTTTATCAACCCAAAGAAAAGTGAAAAAGACGTTAATGCCAACGAAGGTCTCAAAAATAAATAAATTTCTTACGTTTTACAATTAATTAGATTAATGCTGTAACTTAGGTCTCATTATTGCATTGTTAAAATATGTTTTTTAATATTGTTCTATCATTGTTGAGAGTTGCGGACTGTAAAGTGAGTAGGACTCGCGGGATCGTAAAAGAAATCGTAAAACAAACAAAACGCACAGTCGTCTATAATCATATTGATGTAGAAAAATTGTGCCTTTAAACAATCGAATTTGCATAATCCCTCGAAAATCAAACTGTATCACGCAATGTTGGCATGTTACTGACTGCTATCTCTCAACCCTCTATTTATTTCAAAATGCATGGTTCAACTAAACTCTAAAGTAAAGTCATACAATAAAATACATGCTCTAATACCATTATAATATACTAGCTGTGGGTCCGCACAGTGTGTTATTAGCGGGTCACTCGTCGTTTGACCAGCTGTCAAATATCATTAGACTCGCTAAACGCTGAACTTTATGCTAAACTACTACCGAATACTGAGTCAGATCTCCCGAATGCAATGCATAAATGTACTGCAAGTGAATTGCACGAAAGGACCATTAGCTTCATTTCTATGGACAGCAACGGGTTGCAACAACGCCACCGCCCCATCACGCTAAAATGTACCCCAACGCCGTTGTATCAGTTTCATAGACGCTGCGTGATGCCGTACATAGAAAGTAGCGGGGTCAGTGGTCAGTTCGTGTCCACGCGCGCGTATATGCTAATTAGGGGTTGTTGCAGAATATCAGCGCTCGTTCACTGCATTTCATAGAATATGCATGTACGCATTGTGCATGTGCTAATAGTAAGACTTGACGAATTATAATAGGATTTGAAACATAGTAGACACGTAGCGGGGACTAAAAGGCACCGAAAATCCACGCCTACCTTGATTCTTTATCTGGCAACTTGCAGCAAATTAGTGATTCAACATATAAAACCTGTACCCTTTCAGAGTTTTAATAGAGCATGTCAGCTGCACACTTCCAACTTAGCATTCTTTTAACTTTTCTACTCGTAACGTAAACGTGCTGGTGCAAAACAAGCGGAGATTTGGCAAATTTGACAATTAAAAATTGCTACCCTCTTATATTTCAAGGGTGTAATTAACACACCATGCCCAACTCACACTCGTTCCTCGTTGACACCATCGGCATTGTCCTTGTTGTCCTCCCGTATTGTACGCTAATAAAAATGAAAATTACCGTTGACGTGGCGAGTTTTTCCATTCTTATTTTATTCAGAATAATAATGCGCTTTTCAAAAACGCGTTTCTGGCACAAAGCAATGAGAACATAATAATTGAGCATCTGTTTTCAGTCAAGTACGCTTCTATGGGGACGATGGCGACGTGTCCGATAGCAATTACGCGAATAGCACTCGGCGGTTAATTAATATTAATAAAGAATTGTCGCAGTGCACAAGTTATGTATCTATCCAATGAATACTAAGGTAGCCAGCTCATTTGAATATCTCAATGTTGGCTGCTTTTCGACCAAATATGGTGTGACTTGGCGCCTTTCTATTGCGTTTTTATCAACCGAAAAGAACTTTAGATAAGACATGCCACGACTTAAGCAACAGCTTTGCATTTTTTCTAATAGTCACTTTGCATATTGGCCATGCAGTATGTTAGATCTATCTATAAGTCATCTAATTATTTATTCTTAAGTCGATGAACGTGTTGTTTTGGTATATTGTTTGAATAATTTAAAATTAAGCGTCGCACGTTTAATTTTATTGAGCGATTTAGGTGATAGCACACTTATTATTCAACAGTGAAGAGCGACATTATTAATTCGTCATCTGCATACGAAAAGTTAATGTTACGTAGCAAGCCACTAAAATGTAACATACATAAGGGACGATTTTAGTATAGTTTGTTCGGTAATTTATTCATAACTTTTCTAACTATTTCGTACGGTAATAACCACTTTGCTATAATTTTGGACCTTCTATTATTTTCTATTCTATTTGATTCCAATCATCATCGACAATGTTAACTGAACATATGCAAATTATAGCATGCTTTTTATGCGTTTATTGTGACTGCATACGCTTAAAAAAATAATACAAAGAATACAGTAACTCAATTTGTCAAACCCAATTTGTCAAATTGAAGCGTGCCACCCTCGAGTTGCTTTTCACGTACTTATTAGTTGTTAGCAACATTTGTGAACGAATAATATTGATGCATAATGAAATATCAACTTTATAGCACGCGCTCACGTATCATCAAATTTTGTAATTGTGCGGTGGCTACTTTCAATGAATATGAAATGTAGGGTAAGTACGAATACGAATAAGTATGCGGCATATGTTCACATGCATGTTCGCGAATAGACCATATGAATATTAACATGTTAAACTAAAGTCGAATCTTGTTTTAAATATGCATAACGGGTGCACTTCTGGCACGTGGTTGATCTAATAGACATGAGCCTGCTTGTACAATGGATAATAGTTTGATATTGTGTCCGTTTGACGATAATTATAGGCTTTGGATTATTCATTTAACAGTTAGCCATATTTTTTTCGGGGCAATAAAAAGTTCAAAAAATGTTGTTTCTCAAACATAAATTAGAACATCAAGATTCTTATTACATGGACAATAAAATTAATTGAAATTCGAGACAGATTCAATTTTGCAATTTATTATCTATCGGTGATCACAGGTATCGATGTTACCTATTTACCTCTTTTAATACTATAGTTACCAATAGTTATGAAATTGTAAAGAATACGTCGTTTTTCTAATGTTCAAACCGCATCGTATCCGAATCAGTTCCCTAAGCTCATAAGGTGTAACCAATATCGAAATTATTTATCGATGTGGAAGAGGCAATGAATAAATTCTACCTTATTATATTATCTGCCTATAACTTTGGGCTGTGCATTTCATTTTTCATTGATTTCAATACCTACCAGACCTACACGTTTATTTCTAGGTTTGTTCCACTTGATCGGCGTTTTAAAAACGGATGATCTATGTACTCAACTTGAAACTTTCAAACGGTAGCTGCAATTGAACTCGATTCTTAACTCATGTGCGAACAAGACCTATGACAAATTACAGTGAATTATGGACGTACTTTCTATCTTAACCATGCTGAATTATTCTATCTTTTATTTTATGCGCTATAATTTAATATGATTTCACAGTTAACATCTTGTAAAGTTTATTGTCGATTTTTTTATTGTTCAACAGTTGAATTACGAGCTGAAGAACTGTTCTCCGTCATAAATCGCTGGCGGACTCGCGATAACGATTATTTTACGGCTCATTGGAAATAATATTCGCTGCGAACGCGAATGTTTGATGTTCTCATATTCATAAATTCAATTAGATTGTGAACTACCGGTAATAAAATAACGAATTTAATTGCGTTATGAATGCAATGACATCTACAATTGGTGATCTCTTAATGCCTAATGCAGTTTTAATTGTGGGGTTTCATATTTTATGATAAACGAACATTTAACCCTCTGTACTAATCTACAATTAACATATGTTACTTATTGGGGTTGAAATTTATGAAAAATGAACACTTTCATTGACAATGACAACAAATCTACAAATCTATATTAATATTACGAATAACGGAATTGTGGCCACACTCGTACAAGGAACTAATCGGAACGATTGTTTGAAAAATCATCAAAAAGACATTTGTTACCTCATGGCACGACCCACACCAATAAAATATTAGGCAGCGACTTTATTAAAATAAAGTTAAAATCGGTACCAAAAAGTGTAATTGTCACGTTGTTTTACAAGTATTATAGTGTTGGCATTAGTTGAGTTGTGCTTCAAATTTCTATTAGCCTACTTTTAGAGGGTCAAATATTCAAAAACCAAAAAGCCAGGTGACACACATCACAATTTGTACATGCATAGTTGTAAACAGGTCGCAATGCAATAAAATACGAATTTCATTTAACCCGTTCGTTTCGTATTTCGAAACGGTTACGTTTTTATTGTTTTTATAAGGTTGTAAATTAAATATATAAATAATCGTTAATACTAGTGCATTAATCACTAGTTTATGGAGGATTTGGACAAGCATAGAGTTATGTATGTTCATCAAAAAACACAATAAAAAATTATGGCGACATGTGTTGGACGCGTGTCGCATTTCTTTATTATTCATGCATGTGATGTATGCACATACGCATTGACCAAAAATCCGTTTGCTATGGCTATAATTAATAAATTAAGTCAGCTCATGTTTTAACTCTATCTACCTATGTCCAATGTTGAATATAATTAAGTGCACATATTGTGGTTTAGAAATTTTATTGATATTTTATTTCCTTGTTTGTTTTTCCGTTTCCTTAGTTAAGAGTTTTTATGATGACGATTTTTTGTGTTTAGGATATTTTGTCTCATTAATCATCCTATTTTTTATATGTTACGAAGATATTTTTTAATTGCATGGTAAGGATGCCTAAGCTTAATTGCATCAAGCTTCAACAAAAATTGCGCATACATCTGAAGAGATTTAATGAGGTAATGAGGATTAGTGACTTGCGCAGATTCCTTTCATGATTTCCTTGATGTTCATTAATGAAGCCGAACCAGTCTTATAGTCTTATCGGCGCTTATTAAGCTAATTGCGTACTTGACGTTGCTGATTTTAATATTATCCTAGTTCTTTGCAGTTGTCAATTAGGTGCTCTTTTTGATGCTCGGTTATTACAAACTTTATTGGCTTACATCTGCTTGGATATCTACTTCTTATCTAATGAATTAGAGATTTATTCCATTAAGATGATCAGGTTGCTATTATTGAAAAATAGCATGCAGGAATGCAAGATCTTTTGATTGATCGTACTTATAGTTTCGTTCTTGTAGCTTAGGTATAGTAATCGATACTTAGTTCTTTTCTTTGCTTTGCAGACATAAATATACAGGATTATAAATGAAGTTGTCTATCAATCAATTGAGTTCAATCTACATAAATTCCTCTTGCAAATTCCTGTAAGAAACCTGAAACTTTTTGCTGCAGAATTCGAGCACATGCAAATTTGATTTTTATACTTTTGGTCTCTGGACGATTAAAATAACTTCCAACCGTTTTCTATCGAAAGCGAATGTCCATCATGCTTGATTGTGTTTTTGTCGTCAATGAATAATATTGTCTAAAATCGTTGCTTTTTTACAGGACGACATCAATAGAAATTGTCTGTCTGGTCACTGATTTGTCACTTCATTTACAATGCTAATGCAAATGCATTCCGCCTGAGGCTAAAACAGTGGAACGTGATTTATAAAAGGCCTAAATGAAACCTAAACGAGACAGTTTGCTCATGCAATGTGTCGCGCACTAACTTTAACCATACAAGGTGTTCCTAACTTATTTTTAGTTTTTTATAGGGCAGTTTTACTCATGTAGTATTACATGAAACGAAAATACGAATATGCAGTCTTCCAGTTTTCATGTCACGATATTTTTATTTCGGGCATTTTATTGTATTGCAGGACAAAATGTACAAAACACAAACGAAAGAGCGTTAGTCGAAATCTGATGCAAGCTGAACATTTTGAATATATCTCGACTCTTTATAGTCGCATGGCATTTATGCTAAAACTAAAACACAGTCGGGGCATTACATGCATTTATACATACATAACATATTCGTATATCTAAATAAAACGAAACACACGCGGCAGGTGGTGATTTACATTATTCATTAAGCACTAAACAACTAAAACTTCATACAATCAGTGTTTTCTGTTTTGGTTTAAAATACAGATAAACTTCATCAACAAATGCTAGGATGGGATAATCCTGTTTAATTAAACTTTTTATGTGACAAAATGATTTGAAAGTAAAGAAAGTTAATTAATTAACTTTTTAATTGACACTAAAGAAACTCATTTGGCGCTTCTAATCCTAATCATGTCTTTGCACGTTTCTAATATCCTGAGGCTTACTTACTTGTATTTTACTTCTTTAATCCAAACTTAAAGCTCAAGATGATAAGATAATGTTAATTAACTAATGGCGCGTACACTATTCACATATCACATACTTAACTAAAATGAAATACGAAATTCATTTACACCTTAGATTATTATTGAATAACTTTCACATCAAGCACTTTGACTGCTTCAAAACTAATTTTAGAAAGTCACGATTTTGATTCTAATAGAAATTAATTTGACAACGCTTTTTAAAAGCTATTGGAAAGGTCAGTTATGTTTAATTTTAAGATTTACAAATGTGATGTGATGAGAATCTTGCCAATTACCCATTCAACTATAGCATTTGTCTGGATTATTTGCTGCAAACACGTCTAATCGGTTCATTTGCATGATGGTAAAGAACAAGTTCTTGTTATTTTGGAAAATTTTGCATTGGTATTTTAATTGGCATATTTGCAATTCAAGTTCACCTAAGCATTTCGTTTTTAAATGTGGAGATTTACTGAAATTCTTTACAAGTTTACACCTAATTATGACTTCAAACTTTATGAAAACGCAGAGGACAACTGATACAATGGACACAAAGGGGTTGCTATACTATTTTTTGTGCATTTTTTTTTCAGTAAGAAAAGCTTGCATTTTGCTAGCTAATTCGGATGTCATTATTGTAAATAGGTGGTCGCCTAGTTAGTTGTAGTTCTAATAAAAGCTATTCCAGTCAAGGTGTTACAAATCATAATTGCCTACGGTCGACTGCACATTCGTTGTTCACTTTGTGTTAATATAGACAAACAGTGTGCAGTTTTGTGGTTTTGGTTTTAGAGAGGTTTTTGTTTTAAGCATCAAAGTTGACAGTCAACAAATTTATACATAGTTTAAATACCTTCATCAATTCACCAAAAAAGAATTGAAGGAAATTGTAATCAGCCTTGACTCATTTAAAATAGTCGAAAAGAGGAAATCATTAGTTAAGTTTTGATTGTCCTTTTAGTATTTTGTAAATTTAAATTTTAACGGATTCTATAATGTATTTTTTAAGGAAGATCAATGACATTCACTAGTGATTTGATTATTTCAAACATTGAAACAGGATCAATGATATATCATGATGAGATCAACTTAACTTCCTGTTTATTAACAATAATAAAGGTATAAATTCCATTGGTTTGCATGTTCTACACAGTTCTATGAGTTATCTGTGGTTCTATGTAGAGCAGAGCAGAGAAATAAATTGAGAACAAATTTATTTGAAATTTTCTAAATACAAATTAATTATATTTAATGTAATTAAATAAATTTATTAAAATTTAATTTTAAATAATTAAATGTATTCAATAATAAAAGAAAATAATTAATATACTTAATAATTGATTTATTGAGCGGTAATGGAGAAAAGTCAATGAAAATTC
>JARJDT010026962.1:0-18873 GCA_030264655.1 Leptusa sp. GC000079 | reverse complement strand
TTGTTTTAGGCGGATGACAATACAAATATGCGTCGCGAAGGCTTGCTAGTTATAAACATTCCTATATGAAAGCAACAAGCGTTGCGTAACGTGCCTACTACAATTGAAGAAAAATGTCCATGCAATAATATTCGCAACGATATATACATATTGCTATGCAGCAATCATAACAGCTATAGAAATACGTGTCTATTGACATCAAGTCCATTCACAATCCATTTCCACCAAAAATAAATAAACTGTATACATTTATAGCAATTGTATCAGCGCAAAAAGTAAAGTAAAGATGTAGTCCGCAATACGTGACATAGTGAAAGCGCCGGGCACAAGTTTCGCTAGAAGACGTACACTTCATAGCCAACTTGAAAAAAATAGGTCGTGAATATATTTTAGTTATCATTGCCACATTTGGTAAATTGCACAAGTATTACGAATATACTCAACACTCTAGCATGCATACTAGGCAGGATAGTCAATACTTTACTTATTGATGTATCGACAAATGGAATCAACGGTTTCAGCTTTCGATCTACATATATGTAAGCGGGCATCAGACATGGTGCAACATGTAAATAGGTCTTGATTCGGATAAAATCTAATTACATACATCTAGAACTACCGTTGCATTCGCAGACACTATACTGTATCGATGCAGATTGCAATTTCGAATTTCGTTACCGTTCCGTGCGCCTGCTGCAGTTTGCCTGTTCAAGATGAATTTTGAAATCCGACATTAAGTCAGAATGAGACATACCAAATTGACGATTCGAGTATACTGAATATGCAAATGAACTAAACTAGTCTCTCCTACATTTTTCCCACTTTTCTTTTTCATTAAGCGTGTGCAATCATAAAAGCGAATGTAATTAGCTTGTTGCACAAGAATGATTAGCACAGGTAGGAAGGAAGGAAACTTAGAAAGAGACTCGCGCGCTTTTGTGATCAAAGAAAAACTCGTTACCGCCTTGAATTGAAAGAAGTATACTTGTAAGGTTATTCATTCACATATTTGACGTATTTAGGTGGTATCTTCCTGAATGTACCTAGTTCCAGTTGTTCTCTGTTGCTTGGCTTTTTCTGAATTCCGCATCAGACCCTTGAAATACGACACATCGAGTCGTTTGACATATTATTCAATGTGTAAATTATATTCGCTGTGCGCAAACAGAGCCGGCAACTTTTTTGCGGCTTCACTGGAAAAGAAAAACTCCATCCCAGAACAGTTCCACACGTGATGTCAGGACTTTTATGGTAATTTATAGGATTGGATGCATAATATCCAATGACCGGTGGCGGGCGGTTCTTTACTTTGCCAAGGATATTTCGCGTTGGTGTAGAAATTCTGACCCACTTTGATATTGACCTGTTGGCAATGCAAGGCGGAGCGGTTTAATTCACTTCAACGCTGCGCCGCTTCCAACTCTCACCGACAACAATCCTGCAAATTCCTAGTTCGTAAACCGATTTTTCCGCCCGAACTTATTAACGAGCTAATTAATTTTTATCTCGTTCAGCAACTAAGTCCTCCAAGATTAAAAATTAAATTAAGGATTCATTGTCCTTTGTCTACTTTGATGACCCTATCTAAATACATCAGCCACTTGAACTGTTTGTAGTGTATATGTTTATCCCGAAGAGTATTGTTATACCTGAAGGCCTAAAATAAGCAGCATTTAAGATGAAAGTAATATGTGAGTTGCGGGAACTAAAGGATAGCTTTGTTTCATGGCCTCACGTTCGTAGATGTGGCCGGTTAGTGATGTTGGGTGCAACACAAGAGTTACTATTAGGATAGGTAGCACGACTGTTTTACATAAAGATCATTAATCAGCAAACGAGAAGAGGAGCAGGGAGAGAACAAGTTGTATGTAGGTATCTACGTGCAGCACCGCACCTTAACCTGTGGACCCTCACTCAACAAAAGGGTTTACCGCTGTATACATCCTGTTGGTCCTGACTAAGGACCTTCCATTTATTACCCGCCAACGACACTCAATTATGACAGTGCATTTATTTCAGTTTCTGTCTCCAAACTGTCGCTAAGTATTCAACACTTTACAGGGTGTTTAAAAAAGACTCATTAAAGTTTTCACTTAAAATTCTCTCTTTGGCGACTAACTTAAATTCACTTATGCGTTTACAACCAATACATTCCAAAACTTCCCTTTTGCTTCGGTCGTTCGTGAAGTTGCTTCAAAGAGTCTACAAATAGCTCTGCAATTCGTGTTCGTATGTGCTAGGTGCGAGTTAAACTTTCTTTGCAGAAAGGACGTTGCGACGTTCCTGAGTGCATGTGTCATGTTACGGGTTCCTTATATCGATACAAAGTTTCCGACTTACTCGTACTTGCACTCGCATGCCATGGCCATCGCTGTGTATGGTTTCGCTGGGTAGTGTATGGTAAAATGGTAGGAACCAAGAATACGCTTCGCTTTCGCGTTGTATAGTTAAATAGGTTTCTGCAATAATAGGATTATACGGGTTTTCGGCAGTCGCCCTGAACCCGTTGAGCGTTGCCAACTGAAGAAACTACGGCTATTTAGAAGAGGGCTCACTGAGGACCCATATAAAGAGATGAGGATCTTGCATGCCTTCCACAAAGTCTTGTGCATGTTCTTTCCCCACACCACTACAATTCCTCAATGCATGCTCCGCACCATACTCGAACTACCAAAGTCCGATAGAAATTCTTCTTCCTTCCTAGTCGGTTCAGTTAGGAGAGGAACACAAAAATGCCAGAAATATTACCAAATATCGCAACCAATATTTTCTTGTTCATGTATGCGCTATTTCTACTTCAACTTCTTTGTACGCTGAATGGAATGTGGACGGAATGAAAATGTTGAACGCTGTGAAAAGCGTCGACTACATCCGGGGGGTCAGTTGAAGTCCTTTCAATACATTGTTTAATAAAAGTTCTCCTTATAGCCAGTGCGCACCAGGCAGACAATGGACGTTTTGTCCCTACTTTTCCGCTACGTTGTTCTGCAGTTCTCTCTATAACTTACTTAATTACGTTAAAAGCGTGTGTCTCCATTTCAAAAGGCTTTCCATCAGTTTGGATTCATTATAAAATCAGACTACCCAAAGTAAAGTAAGTAAAACTTTTATACGCCGGTCTTTTTCATCAACTACAAAAAGCTGTCCCTCAAAGTTGCTCGAAAAAAATTAAGCACAATACATACATATAATAGCTACATTCAAACACCCTCCACGTTTATAGACCTGTCAATACCAATCTGAAAAGAACTTCCTTTTCTATGAACTTTTCCACTTGCGTGATGTTATTGTACCTTTTTTTGATCGTCCGATGCAGAAAGACCCCTTACTTATTTAATTATTAAGTAACCGTAAATAAAATATTAATTCCTAAGATCAAGAGCGAGCGCACAGTAACACGATGTGGCGCTTTGTTTCATTTTGTTGCTATATTGTGTGCTGTACGGAACATGCATATGATGTAATATTACTTCACACAGTAGCGTGTTAGATCGGCTTAAAGGATGTGAAATCTACATGCAAGACTGAATTATGTGTTGATTAGCCTGATGTTATCAAGTCGGTCTAACACAGCCGGCGGGCGTTAACAATATCATCATAATGTAGTCGTATGTAATCAGTGCTTTGGAGGGAAAGCGCCCCAAAAAAGAGAGAATAGACGTAGAGACTGCCAGTTAATATGCCCCAAAAGATTCGCATTCACACATCGCGTCGTATCAACGGAAGAGAACGCGTATGAGGCGCACTTCCGTTACAAATGGCAACCGCCTCTGATGCTGTGTTACATTACAGTCGAAATTTGCGCTTGCATAGCAGACAAAGCGAGCGTTAAAATTGTGCGTAATTAAAAATCCCCGCATTGAAAAGCCCTCTTTGGCCAAAAAAGCGAGCGGCGGTGATTGCGCGAACAAAATTGGAGCTTTCAGACGCAGGGCCTTTCAATAAGCTTGACAAACGTTAATATTATATTTGTACCAAGTAGAAGAGAAGCAAACCATCAACGGTGTCGGTGCAGGATGCAGGGGATGCTGCGTATGCGAACTCAAACGACCATTGAGTTGTCCTCGTCCTCGTCGCTTGGTCGTTGGCGGAGGCTTTGTGTACAACTTGTTCGGGGATTCGGCAAAGCCAAAGAGTCTGTCATTGTGTGCGCTTGTATTCGTGTGCGAGAGTGGAAAGTAGAAAGTGCTGACTGGTTGATATTAATTTTTCCTACTGTCGCGGAAAGTAGGTACATAAAGAGACGAAAAACTCGCTCCCCATGAGCGTACATTTTCGGCCTTCGTCCGACGTCCGGCGACGCTGTCTTCTACTTTGTTGTGCTATATGTTCGCCGCCCTTTTTATGTTGTATTATTTTTAATTAGGCTTGTGGTTGCGTCGCAGAGCACAACAGTCGCAGGGTCGACATTTTAATGCATGTTTTATATGAGCGCCAGCTTTAGGAGCCAACCAAGGAAGAATATATTAAATTTAGTGGCGTCGAGAGGCGACGCTGGGTGTTAGTGTTGGCGGTGGCTCCGCCGGTCATCTTTTGTGATAATATATAGAACGCCGAAATACGGCCGCAATGTGGCGTAATTAACGCTTGCACGCACACCGCACGCGCCGCAAACACCGGCTGGCGTTCTTCCGCTGGTTGACCACCCCCTTTTAAACAATGTAATACCACAGGATAAGAGAACCAGAGTATTTAGTCGACCGTATGTATCTATGGAACATGTACTTATACATTTCGTTATATTTCACAAATAATTAGAATATTTCCTTTGCAATTTTTCAATTAAAAAATATATCCTAAGGGGCTGTAACTTTTTTCATATACTTACTTTATTCTGTTCGTTATTCTTTGTACAAGTTCCTAATTGGAGTCGTACAATTTGGCCCGTAATGACAAAAATAAACAACGCATTGGAAAAACGAATAAAAGCGACTACAATTGAATTATAAGTTTGGGAGTTTTCAACTGTACAATTTGAATAATAATTAGCGTGTTCAATGTATATGCAGGCACAAATCCGGCAAAGCTTCCAAAAACAAACTAATGACACTTGTAGGAGTTCCAATGGCATTTTCTTGAGCCGCTTGCTGTTTTCCAAACAATAATATCCTCGAGTAAATTGCGCTTTGTTCATTTCGATCCAGTTCATTTGATTTGAGCACGTATGGAATTGCATTCGATATTCCCCGAACCCGCAGTTGCAGACGGCAAGGATAGTTGTTGAATATTTGTAGATTATAGTTTGAAGCGGCTGACATTAAACTAAAATCGATAGGGTGTGATGTTGAAATGCATGCATTACACATTCAATTTCCCCTTTTGATTCATCCGGACGATTGCGCGGACAATGTTTCTAAAATCTCCCCCAACCGACCCCGTTTGTTCATTCCACATTGCTTTAGTGTTCAATACAGAAGCAATTGCTTTTATATGATGCGCAATATAGAGAGGACGGGGATGAGAGGTCGGTTCAGATTTGTGGTCTCTTGATTAATCCGGACGGAGGTCGTCATCCGGAGCGCGCAACTCCCGGATGTCGACTACCGCCATTTCGCTCGGAGGCGATTCTCACACTATTCATTGCGAACTTTCCAGCAACGGGCAATGTAGGGTGGCACGTTCTCGTCTCCGGCATAACAGTACTCTGTCTACGCTTACTTGTCTTCACTCCACTAAATCCAACACAGGTTGTTCCGAGGAAGTGATCACAACCGACTTCTTGTCAGGGGGTTTTGAATAAAACGGAAAGTTAGACGACACCCTGTGGTTTTAGAATAGCTAAGGACCAAGATGACGCCAATAGTTTCTCAAATCTCTCTCCTGCCTGATTTATCCCTGTTAATTTCTAAACTGTACCGCGCCGACCGAAGATAATCAATTTTCTTCGAAGCTATTAACGTTCGCGTTTCGTATTCCAGACGGCTTTAAACTTTCAGCCGCTTCGGCCGAAACACGACTACGCAATCGTCGGTGATGTTTGTCGAAGTTCGCAAATGCCAAACATCCAAACATTTGCTCTCCCGAACATCGTCCTGACACACGTAGCGCAAGACGCAGTAAGTATATTGATGAAATATTTCCAAACTAAGTATCAACAACAACACCAACTTTAATTTTCAACATTTTACGTTCCAGCAACTATACTAATAAACTGAAGATTATTACAGGAGCAGCACATCCGGCAAACAAGATGTAATCCTTTAATTAATATCCTTCAATATGTTTTAGCACTTTAAACACGATCCTTTTTATGCATTTTCCCAAATGGCAGTGCATTAGGGAGAACAAATTTCGACGTGTAATTATAGATGCTTCACAAAGATGCCTTGGTTGCTTGGCTCATCATCATAATAAATTGCTTTTGCAGTGCATCACTAATCAAAGTAACGTGGTAATTTAACAGATTTTGATCTCCTCGCCGGTTCTAATAAGGAAGCTTAGCCAATTCGTCATTAAATTATATATAAACCACGATAGACTCATATTCGTCGAAAATATAAACCCAGGTACCTAGTTACGTGATGCACTCATCCGCCAGTGTTGACGAACATGAATATTAATACCTAGCAGGAGAAAACGACTGGCGTTTATGAGCAATTTGCGTGAATGTGAATAACGATAATATAAATTATGCATATTCCGACAGCCATCTCAGCGCCATATACTTATAGTTATAGCACACTTACTAAATTTCCATTTACACCTGCAAATTTCAATAAAGCAAGTTGAAATCGAAGGCAACTTGTGCGTTTTCTACACATCGCACACCTGATTCCAACCAAACTCCTCACATTAAGTCTTCACTTCTCCGATCTGCGATTTCAATATAATGCATAATAGACTCTCAGCTCCTCTGTAATATTCTAAAGCAGGATCCGGAGGCAAAGCGCACATCATACGTTATAAGAGGCATACATATACACAGATTAAACCTAATCCAATTAATTCTGTTGACATAACAAACTACGGGCATTCAAGGTAGACAGCTAGCAATCGCCGCCTGCATCAACATCTTACACAACTGCGACGAAGTCGTCAAGGTATTCGCAATTCAGCTCAGACTCCTTTGCCGTATATTTCTGCTCTATGAGTCCTTGGTCCCCTGCTAACAAACAAGACGACGGTTGCTGGTAAAGTCATAGAATATTGTGCAACCATCAGCAAGTTCAGAATTTAGAATGTGTTTGCTTAGCAGGAGTCCTGGGAGTGCATTCAAAATAAATTAATTTACTAAGTGTACAAGGTGTTCTGCAAATCTACACGCGTATCATTTCGGAATGATGTAGGTCAATGTATTTATTTTTAATTGAGTATTTGCTCCTGATTATGTATGACCTTCATTAATTGAATATATTGCAGAATGTTGGATAGCGATAACATCATGTATTAATATGAATGAATGGGTGGCAAGTCCTCCTCCCTAAAATAAAATTGAATATTAATCAATTCGCACGCGAGTGCAAAATTGACTTCAATTAAATCCCACGAACGGCTATGAATATGCATGAATAATGCGGCGACAAAATGTATGCAAATCGTCGGGCAAAATCGTTTCGGCGCTCTCCTTTCATCCGCGCACACTTTTTAACGCAATAAAGATTTCGCCAAGATGATAATCGTGTCGCGTCGACGCGTTCCCTATCCCATCTTTGCCATTGCTTGCTTTTTTATATTTAATTTTCTCTTTAGCGTGTCCGCCTTACCATATAAAGCGGATGAAAAACAAAGGCTTCCAAGTCTAATTTAAAATTTGATTGTATTAACTCGAACTGAGCATCGAGCAAGCAGCGACTTCAAAGCGAAACTATGTTTCGGAAAAGTGGATAGAGTAATAGTATAGAGTCGACGTATAAGTATAGATAGAGGAAAACTTTTCATCTTTGTGTGCCCGGCGCATCCACAATCCACCGGCACTAGATTTCCATGCACAATATATACAAGAAAACCAAAACGAAAAGCCCAAGAAAAGGAATTTTAGGGCTATGCGAGCATCGAAACTTTCTTCGGTTGTTGAAACTTTCTTCCGACTTATTTTGCAAAGTAAAAGCGAAGAGAAATTTCGAGCGCGGAAACTAGAGTAAAGACGCATCAAGCAAGGAGACTCCGTTAAACTAATGATTACGACAATAATCATTTCTTCTTCTAGCGCTGCTGCTGCTTGAACTACTCCCATAATTGCCGTCGCGGTTCCGTCATATTACTTTAATTAAGTTTTGATGACGATGAGACGACGACATTTGATGCTGACAGACGAAGCGAAATAAAACAAAAACACTTGGTTGGCGCTCATGTTATACACCATGCAAAATTACGGCATGACACAAGAACGCGATAAACAAGCCAATCATTCATAAAACTTTTATGCTTTATGTTTGTTGATGTTGATAGGATTATATTAAAAAAATTAAAGTACAACTGAAAAATTCAAAGCCCAAATAAATTTTTGATATGGCTATGAATGTGTTATTTGTTTTATGATGCTTTATGAAGAAGTGCAAGAAAATGTAGATGAAAAACCAGGATAAATTATTTTGAAGCGTTCGTGCTTACTGGCGCCACATTACGGAAGGGACGCGAATTGAGCGAGAGAACGTTGGCGGCGCGAGAGGCGGCAGATTGAAGTAATGTATCAACCGCCCGTACGGTGGCGGTGAGTGTCCTGAACATGTCATAAATCGATAAGCAGGATAACGGTCACGCCTTTCGTCACGTCCTTTATGCATTTATAGAAATTAATTGATGATTATTGCCACCCCCGGAAGCATCTCTTTCATTACTCCAGAAACGCGTGTATTTCTTTAACCATAGTTTCATGCTTCAATGGCTTTGAACAACACGCACGCAAAGGGAGAACGCAACGATTTTATTTTAGAAAGCGCGCGCTGAGTTATTTGGCAAAATCATTCAGACTTTGAACTTGCAACTGAAGAAAAAGGGAAAACATGCGTTAAGAAAGACATCATTGAAAGGAAGCGATCGGGAACGCAAGTAAGAAACGCACTAAGCAGGCAGCTTGATGTGAAAGAAGATTCGTAGCAATTTTGGGGAAGTCATTAAATTTAACAGGCTGCGAGTAAAAATAATGAAAAGACTCGCAAGAGCGGAAATTCGCACACGCTGTAGCAAAAAGATAGAACTATTACGGATGCCGGAAGGTTGCTTTTTTCTGTGATGCGCTCTCTTGTGCTGCTTTCCTTTTACTTGGCTTGTAACCACCCCCGGTTTACACTCGCCCGCACGACTCTTGTGTGCTTCTTCGGATTCTTACGTTCGTACAATGTGGAAATTGTAGTGGCATGACCGACAACGCTTCTGATTGATCGATTGTCTCGCCGTTTTTATATCGCGTCCAAAACTTAGACATGCTTTGACGTGATGTTGGAAGACTGGGAGATGAAACTCAACAAAACGACAACGAAGTCATTGCATGTACAATAACGGTTGATTTTAACATTTAAAATGTTGTTTAATTTAAAACTTACTACTTATTGATCCCAACTAGAATTATGCTAATGCGAAACTCACCTGTAACAAAAAAAATATCCATTAGCAAAATTAATTGATTAATCATAATAAATGTAAATATTACAAGTGGAAAAACTTTAGCGTGTTCATGTTTGTATATTAATATAACAAATGATGAAAGTAGAAAGGGTGTGAAATATGATTAACTATTACTTTATCAATATCAATATACATAGTAACCAACATAAAAGTTTCGTGCCTAAGCCCTTTTTGCTCACACATTAGTTTTGTACTATTACAAGACACGCAATGTTCGTGATATATTTCAACAGGCCTCACAATTGAAATTCAAATTGGAACAGCTACAGCTAGCAAATTAACTTATTAAACCTACTTGATTAATAACGACATGTATATTAATCCGACATTTTGCGTACATGAAACTTTCAATCATTACGCAACAACAACGCAATATTGCGCAATGATAGATGAGCAAATGGCTTCATGTGGGTGGCGGCGGGGGCGGAAAGGAAAGGGTTTTGTCGATACTACTAAAGGGTGTCGTGTCACAAGCGGCGCACTCGTACTTTAACACCGAAGATACCCATGTATTTTAAGTGCTTCCGATTATCAATTACCTCAGTCGAGATTGCGTAATTGCTCGTCAGGTGATCCCTTTGGGAGATGAAAGCAATCGATTCAACATTGTAACCGTTTACCCCTTTGCGCGGCACATCCGTTAATTATCGTATGTAAATGCTTCTAATACAGTCGTGTACAAGTTTGATATTAGTGCGCCCTCTCACACCCTCCTTCAATCACGATCGAAATATGAGCACCGCACATCTTCACACATGCTGAACGACATGATTTCTCATCATGTTGGGTAGATTTTGGAATATTACTATACAGTTTGTCCACGGATAATGTTTAAAAGACGGAAAAATTTTAGATTTCATTTTTCTGAAAAACCAATTGGAGGAAGATTTTCTACCTATTTTCAAACTTCAAAATCTGTTGTTAGATTGGAAAATTTTAATACCTTTTTCTGAAAAATTTTGAGTTGGAATATTTTTTCAAGAAATTGAAAAACAATAGCGTATTTTAAAAATTGATGTAGCTATATGCATTGACACTCATGAAACTCAAAGTTTTTAGATTTGGAGCGACTGAGTCAGTTTATTGATAATTGGCATTTTTTTGCCAAATTTTGATTTAGAAAAATCTTACTTCCAAAACCTAAAAAAGTCCAAATCTTGCATAAAATTTCTATCAATGCATTTCTATCAATTTTTAAAATATATTATTGTTTTCCATGCAAAAACATCTAAGTCAAAAATCAAATCTAAGAACTCAACTGCGTCTGGGATTTGAAGATATGCAGGAAACGGGTTTTGAGAAAAATTAAACTACAATTTTTTCCTCTTTGAACCCTTATCCGTCGACAGATTGTATGAAATAAGCAAACGCATTCAAATTTTCCTTATTTGAAATTTGGTGATTGATTTATTATATGTAATTTTAGAAATTGTATATTTCTACTTCAATTCTCTTAAAAATATTCTCTCAGCTTGGCTAGCTATTGATTGACCAGACACTTCTTATCGTTTCCGTTGTCTAAAGCGAATTTTTCGTGGTTGTTACTGTCTGTGTTCGTACTTTGTGTGCATCTTGGAAACTCCGCAAGCATGTAGCAAACTATCCGCAGCAAGAACCACCCAACGCCACGTCGTCGGTCGTAGAATTCATTGGGTAGCTGAAAGTGACGGATGACTATGAACCTGAGTGACGTGTTCCAGGGTTAACGAACATCCTCAACACCATAAGACCAGAAGGGGAGGACGCGCGATGGGAGGTCAGTGATGTATCGTCAGGACGTTGCCACGTTCCAACACTTTAACCCTCCATACGTATCGTAGCCATAACGATGTAATGCTAGTGATTTTATTCGGGATTGCATCGATGACTGGCGAAGGAAATTTCCATCAAACTGTCTCAATAGAAAGGACAAGTTCGAGGAAAATTGTTTGTTATTACCGGTCTTAATTTGATAGTGCCACGGAGTTAAAAAGTGTTCATTGCTCTTTGACTTCAGATGTTAAGGCAATTGGAATTCATCATCATTAGTTTGACATAAATATAAATAAATATATATCATTATCGCATGAAATATGATTCCAAATATGCTGTTGTTGTCGATATAAAATTGAATACTGTGATAAAGACCTGGCGACGTATGATTAATGCAGGTTTTAGACTTCACGTCACAATGCCATTGTGTACTGCTGACGTGAACATTTCTTTGTGACTCGCTGAAAAAAGGCCTTACCCTTGCATGCTTCCACATTAGCTAACACACATCAGATATCCGACCTAAACCAAAAGTCATCAAATGGGAAACTACTAGCGATAATGGAGCGACGCGCTCTGGAAAAGTAATGAATACAATTGGCGCGGAATTACCAATTTATAACTCGCACACTCCCCGCTGACTGTGACATTTCGCAACGTTCCCCGAATGATGGATGTGTGCATAAATAATTCAGGAAGTTGTCGTTTAATCCGACGACGATGTGTCCCATAAAAAGCATCAAACTGACTCCTAAATGACAGCCGAGTATAAAATCCCAAATAGGGTCAAACGGATGAGTGGTCCTTAACTGTCTGTAGATGATGGTGTCTACCACTTTTCGCTCACTTTCCTCCCCACGGGCGACCAGCTTCGCCAGCAACACATTCCCATTCCCACTTTGCTCATCCAATCCAATATACATTCGAATTTTCATTGCTCTGCCAGGAATTTAAATTGCTATCGGTCAGCTTTGGACATTCAACATTCGACAAGGATGTGCGCGCACGTTTCCAGTGTCGTCGCAGCATTTCACGTCCAGTCTGTGCGGTGCGGTTGTGTCCGCAGCTGAAACTCGTCGAAACTTTTGTTTGTTTTTGTAGGATCAGCCAAAGTTAATCAAGCACAGACTGCAAAAAGCACTCATACATGCATATATGTTGTAAATCATCATGTAATATTGCTTCAATACAGGATGTCGGTGTGGGTATTTCAACATGTTTCATCCATTTGCAGATTTTTGTACGTGATTACTCATTGATATAACATATTTGCACACGTATTTGACACACAGAAAGAATCGATCGAGAAATTACGAGCGCGCATCTCTTGTTTTCCTATTCGAACGGAACGAATCGTCTTGAGCTCTTAAGTTCTCTAACATAGCATCAACAGACTTGGAATGTCCTGCTAAAAAGTCCATTTGTTGGTAGTTTGGATGAAAACTTTCAGCGCTAGCGAAAAGAAGAATCCCGAAAACAAGCATCGTGAAATTAGTTCCGCACGAGTGACTCCTTTAGTTGGGTCCTCTCTAAACTTAAAAACTTGACCAAACGATGTTTACTCTGCAAGTGATGCGCGTTTTCATTGTGTGATATACCATTCCCGTTCCCATTCCGATTTCGTTCCATCACACAATGCATTTTATATCAGAATTCAACCACTCAGTTATTCCTGCAATTCGTCGGGTGCGGTATACATGTTTTCGAACACTTTCGAGACCACCAAGCAAAAGAGATATTTCGATGCATATACGAGCTAGTACAACTCAAATCTCATTTTTCGAGCAACTGATAACATATACACAGTGTTCGAGTCACAATATTCGAAACATTGGAAAGCAACCAAAGTCTTTTGGAGTACTGTCTGTATATGAGTTACATGCATACTAATGTGTCGAATATTGTATTTTGCCATCCTGCAGTTGTTACGCTCAGTGCACATGCAGACTCATACGTGCGCATCCATCGACACAATTTCGTCAGGAATTGAAAATGCATCCATCCGACACGTTGTCGATCTGCCTCCAAATACATTCCATATGGTCCAACAGTTGCATCGCGACTTACCTACCAACCAACGTCAGTTATAGGCTACAATGCAAGTGGATGATGCATTTGAAAACATGCAAACTGGGCACAAATCCGACACCAACTCAACTAAAAATGTACGTATAAAAGGAGCTTATACACTTTGAGGATCTCGAAAGCTGAAGTAGACAGAATTTCGTACGATTCTGGTAGCTTTTCCGTTCTGTGTTCTGTAAGGACGAAAGCAACGGTTCAAGCAGCCCAGTTACACGTACCATGTACGTACGTCTAAAGAATAGAGTCGCAGCCGATTCCCTGGAGAAATTTCAGTCTGCATAATCTCCTAGAGAGAAGATGTGTGCCTGCATTGAAACGATAGAGGAAAACCCTTCGCGCGTATACGAACTCATACGACATACTCGTACACGCAGTTATATTACAGTGATACAAACAATCCCATAGGCAGAGCAAGAGCGGAGCAGAGCAGGGACGTACATGTAACGGAATAAGACACCGTTATATTGCCAAGCGTACACCACCATGCAGGGCTCAACAGACAACGCTATCCGTGATACAAGAAGGAGCAGCAATGGCAGCGGGAAAACCGAAAATGTTTTAGGGATGCGGCGCCGCGTTGTTAGGAAACAGAAAAGCATACAAGCGAAAAGCGAGGGAGCCGTAGAGACGACTTTACCGACATAACCGACGTTACCGTGAAATTACACATAATAAGGTCATATAGAAGGATGGCAGGCAGGGAGGATGTTATGGAAATGCGAAATCTATAAGCACCGTTCGCAGTGCCCGCAATGCGGTTGTTTTTATATTTCTGCGACACGTTTTATTAACCACAAAGGAATAGATAGGCGTTAGATGAGTGCATAACTATGGCGTGTGTATATGGATGGTAGATATTGTCAGTCTATTATGGTTATTGTCGTTCTCGCAATACCCAACGAAATGACATAGCATCTTCGCTTGACTGCCATTTCAGCCTAGATTCGAGATTCGCGCACTATACGATAGTTAGTTATAGTCGTATAAGTTAGTGGTGGCACTTTTAGGAGAAACTCACAAATAACCCAATTTATAAATACATGCTCTGACATCTGACGCTACCAAACTCATTGTAATAAAGACATTATTGCAAACACTTCGAGCGCTCGTACAAGTCCTTAAGTTGATGTTAAGTTTGTTATGTTCACGTCAGCATGAATGCAACACACAAAGTGCGCTTTGTAAGTTTTAATCAAGATGTGTAGACCGGAAGAGCATGCATGCTTGGGTTCGTCTAGAAGTCTAGATTCGACAAGGCTAGAGGAGAAGTCTCAGGACGTGAGGAGTGAAACAGCGCAGAAACTTTGCATCTTGATTGAGAGTGAACATACAGTCAAGTGTGTGCCTTGCTTGGTATATGAAGAGGGACGACGTTGGGAAGGATGTTAAGGTCTCTGTCGGGGTAAGATTTGGAAATTATTTACTGCTTCACAGGCTGCGTGTCCCTTTAGTGAGCGCCTCAGCCTCTTGAAGGGATACATGCCGAATAGTGTGGAAAAGTTTTCCGAATCGAGGCCCATGTGAGTAAAATTCTTCGAACGAAGTGACGAATGGCGAACCCAAATGAAAAACTTTTCCTATTTAACATTTCATTCGGTGTTTCACTCTACACTTTTACACAATGTATGCCTTGACTACATTGTGTTGGGGCGTAATCTAATAGCAATGCAAAAGTTTCACATGAACCTGAAAATTTTATGCTCAAAAAAAGAATAGACCGACTTATACACTATAGTATAAAGCAAACGAAAGGAACAACGCGCAAAAAAAGTGCTGAACGTAAATCAGGACTTGTGCTCTTGTGCTAGTGGTACTCGCCTACCTCCTTTTGTATATAAAATTATACTACATCAGGCCAAGGGACTAAAACGTGCAAATAAATCCGTGGCGTATACGTATAAGGAATAATGTATACATATTGAGATTAAGCTGTAGTTTTAAATATTCAAATTTGTAGCGCATGCATTAACATCCAACGTTATACGAAATAGCACCAAGCAAGTACTCCTACAGGATGTACTCAAAAACAATAAAGGAATGAAAGAAATTGTTAACTATGACACTTCAAAAATAACAAGCAGGTCTTAAATTGGTTAATAAACCGAAGGACCTTTAACTTTCGTAGACAATTGTGTCAGAATTTCTTTGACGATGTGAACGCGTTTAAGTTTCAGCCAGTAGTGATGGAATAGCAAGTGCATGGGAGCCATTGAAGGCGAGCCGGATCTAGATTTCCCTATTTCCTTTTTTAATTGCATTCTAAAACTGCCTTTTTCTTTCGAAATTTATAAAATGGACATTTGCATAATTCAAATGAAGGTATTAAGAATCATTTATAAAAAACTTGCGCCTTGCCTATATCCATAAAAAAAGAAACGAGAGCAAAAAGAATCACCGACGACGAAAAATGGAACAAAACCCAATTCGTAGACGACTTTTTTATTTTTCTTATTTCTCCATCGGCCCTGCACTTTTCTCTTTCAGTCAAAGCATAACCGCACACACACACAATCACGATTATTATTTTTTCGCATTTCGTATTCGTTCGCCGACGTAAATTAGTTTCGAAAGTTTCCCATTCACGGTCGCCTCTCAGGTTTCATGCAAACATCAGATTCGAGCGCGCAACTACCACCGTCTCGGTAGGTTCTCGTCGAAATACAATTATGATGAAATGGTAGGAGTAAGAAGCACAAGCAAGGAGATGACTTCCCCTTTATGTGTGCCGTGCTACACCAGCTCCTGCAGAGGCTGTTTTCCAACCACGACGCCAGGCCTTGTATTTCGTAGATTAAAGTTTCGTAATAACATGGTAGTACATGGACGAAATGCGGTGTGATGTCCTTTTGGGAATGGCAGGCATGTCACAGACTTTGAAGCCCACTTTTTTTTCTCTAGTTAGTTGGGTGGCAATTCTCTGATTACTGCTCTGCTCTTGTTGTAGTTGAATGTTGGGGACGTGGCAAATTACATATGCAAATTTCCTCTCGCTGGAGAAAAATAAGTATTGATTAATATTTAGGTAGCATCGCATCGTTGTCGTTCTGCTTGGGGCAAGCAAGCCAGCCTAGCCCAGCCCAGCAACAGTGTGCGCTAGCTAGACATTCCTGTAGTCAGTGTACGTCTAGCGAGGGCATAATTCCGTAACCCCGAAAACGCAAACCGACGTGTACATTCGGGGCGGCATTCAGGACGTGCAGGACTACGTGTCTCATCGCCTCGCGTCCGTACATCGTACACAGATATAGTGCGGCTCGTTATTATTCACACTAGGAGTTATATGAAGACGCGACCGCAAAAGCAGAACCAGGAACGTGTGGCGAACTTTGATGAAGACTTATTTAAAGCTCTATGCGTGATATTACTACATAAAGTGACATAAAAGTTGCATTAGTCTAAAGTCGACCAACTATACCAAATGACAGTTACGGCTCGTACATACTACATCACAAATTCTGCTTTGAGTTTCATTTTCATTTCTTACAGGCAAGCAATTCCATGGCATCATGAATTGAATGTCGGCAAAGTGGAAAAGTGAAGAAAACATGATGTAATGAAAAAGCCAAAAGCATGATGGACATGCTCGAGCTTTATAGCCGTTGTTATTATATCTCATTTAGTACGTCGTTAGGAAAGCCAAATTATCATATATCGTGACATTTTTGAGTGTTAGTAGTCGACTTTGAGTGAAGGGTCTCGCGCTATTACCACGTTAAATGAATGAATCGCATATAGTAAACCCCTCGACATTTCGACATATGTCAAATCTATTAGCAATGCTGACATATTATTAGTGACCGAAAACATGATATGCTTATAAAAACCATCTACTACTAGATATGCAGAGTTTATATTGATCACTTCGTAGGACATTGGAAAAAATTAAGTGCGGCTTTGTTTTTTCCAAATGAAATGTTGAACTTTTCCTATTATACCATTGCGACTGTATACTGTTGAGGTAATTATAAAGCCATTTAAGGATTTTCCTAACCGCCACCGGCGTCGAATAAAAACCGCTTTAATGTGTACAATGATGAGCTGGTGGGAGCAAAACCAACATATATACAATATACAAACAAATTGGAAGTGTTCCAAATAAAATAAGTGAGCGCGCGTGCGACTTGTACTTCTCTAGCTCTGGCAGGATCTCGCAGGACACCAGCTAGAACTAGTTGCAATGCCAGCCACCCAATGCCAAAATATCTGTATGTATAATAGTGCTCCTCAGATAAGCAAAATGTCATTGAAATATACTGGGAAATAATGGGAATAACAAATGCAACGCGTTTATAACCTATTATACATCACAGCATCACATCAGTGGCAGGATATATTCGAGTAAAACCACACAAAATGGAAACAGAATAAGTTATGAAACAAACATGAACATGCAATGCATATGCATTCTATTCGTACAGATAAACATTATAAATGTACAAATATTTTGATATTGATAAATTTATGATGCTACTATTATTACTACAATATTAATGCAAACCTTGCAGCTTTGAGTTTGGATTTAAATAGGAAAAATTTGCGTGCACAAATTAAGTTATTGAAGTAGACCAAAATTATTCAAAAACTTGCGACCAAGTGAACTAAAGTTGGAATTGATTTTAAAGTTTGACTTGGGCAACATATCTGTTTTCGTAAAGAAGGCCAACATTTTCAAACTTCGTCCGAAGATATTTGCGCAGTATTAATGTGATTTCAGATGTGACAAGCCTCAAAATGCATAGCCTTCCACTAAGCTTGTAAAACCCGTTTAAACTAACTATAATAAAAGCTACTCGCACACTCGGTATATAAATTTGGAACACAAAGTGCTAAAAAGGACGATAACGTGGCAAAAGCCTTTCTCCGCACAGCCTGCGTTTTCCTCTTTCCTGTCGTCACATTTTCGCCCGTTTCTTTCTTCCTTGTGCACACTCGATCCGACAACCAATGTATAGTACATACGCATAACATCAACTTCTCCAGATCTTTCCATGCACTTGACAGCCCCTAATATTATTTTTGATAAGTTGCGCCCCGGCATACATGTCGCATGTATTTCTATACTTTCTCAAAACCTTATGTCATCGTAGGTACATGGAACGCAAATGTATTTCCTTTGCCTACTTCTATGGCCATGTACCCAAAATAACAACAAATTTTTCACGCCATTTACACTCAAATAAAGCAAAATAAGCATTTATTTTACCAAAAATTCAAATAAAAGACAACAGGGCTTAGTTGAGAGTAGATTGTGCCGAATCGGGCTTAGTTCCTGATTTCAATCGTTTGAATTAAGCAATACACACACAGCTATGAATTGAAGCGGAATTGATGAATGATTGAATAATTAAAATTGGAATTATTTGCAACTTAACAACCAATTCGATTGCAATTACGCATCCGGATACAGGTAATTGGAAAACGTATATGCAGCATTGTGTTTTTAATTAATTTATTGTCGCGTTGTATTATCGT
>JARJDT010026958.1:0-13744 GCA_030264655.1 Leptusa sp. GC000079 | reverse complement strand
TGCCAAGACTGATGATGGCCAAGTACAGCCCATGGCGGCGGCAATGGGACGGCTACTACCCTACACTAACGGACATCGACACCAACAACATCGAAACTCAGGTAATTTTATCCAAACATTAACAAACAAACAACAAACAACAACAAACATATTAAAATATTAAAACACGCAAGTAAGTTCGTTTTTCCGGTCTTTCAGTGAACATGAAAACGTTGTGCGATAAAGTGCTTTTTACCTGGCTAGCCGCGAAAGTTAACGCTGAAATCGTTTAATAGATGGCGCTTTATAAATTTAATACATTAAATTATTAGTGTTTTTGCAAAATTCAAAATTCCATTACTAAATTAAATTTAACATTAAAAGCAACATACTAAAATGTGTTTGCACCGCAAAGATCGTAAAGTGAACCCTAAAGGGAAAATCGAACTTTCCGCACGTGTAGATTGAAAAATATTGGTTCACATTATCACGAATGTGAATTTCAGATTACAATAAAAATAATTTAAATACAACACGCATTGAAAGTTCGATTTTCTTGATTCTCAGTGATCACGAAAATGATGTTTCCCTAGCCGCGAAAGTAAACGCTAAAATCGTTTAATAGGTGGCGCTTTATAAATTTAACATATGAAATTAATTAGTATTTTTTCCAAAAATTCCAACTTCCATTACACAATTAAATTTAACATTAACAGCAACAAAACCAAAATGTCTTTGTCGAACTTTCCACACGTGTAGGGTGAAAATATTGCCAAATATCTATTACTTTGACTTGAGAAGTCATACTTTACACACTCGTTTAAAAAAATATGTATTTTTTATGACTTATGTGGTTGCAGATGGAACTGAGTCAGGAAGACAGGAGCAAACGAGCGGGTCGTGGCGGTTTGAGTCTACGTGAAGTTGGCGGTGGCGGCCCGTCGCTATCAATCAGCAACTCATTGGACGTGCTGCGCAACCGCCTCCTGCTGGAGATGTCGCGGAAGAAAGAGCTCGAAGGCGCCCACCGCAATCGCAACATACTCTGCAAGATCGGCAAACGCGGCGCCCTCTTTGACATGAAGCGGCGGTGCGACGAGCCGGCGGAGAAGTACGTCGACGATAAACTGGGCGAAGCATAAATTTCAGTCGGCAGACATTGGAAGCCTTCCCCTTTTTGCGCGCAGCTCATTACAACGAGCAACCTAACCTTAACTCCTCTTAACAATACCTTCAAGACAGATCCACTCGCGTTTGTTTCATTTCGGAATGCGACCGCGGATAAATGTGATAATTATGCTGATGAATGATGAGAAATGACGTTCGCTTTAAACCTGAATCTAACCTAATTTATTGGCTACTACGTTGTAGATGGCGCCCCTCATTGAACTAGTCCTATTTATTTATTTATTGTTGCGCTTGCAATTGCAGACAAAGAATCTATTTTAACGAATAAGCGATGTTTCGTTGACGCTTAAACACACAAACAACAAACAAAACGGGCCTACGCAGTATTATTAAACTTTTTGATTAGTACTTGTACGGTGTAATTAGAAATTACTTAGCAATGTCAGCCCGGCCGGAACAAACAAACAAACACATTCCATGATAACATTAACTATCTATTAAAATAAGCTTAAGAGAATCAAAACATATTCTACATGGTACGGGCATACAACGATATGTAATGACGGTTTATGTCCACTAGTTTCCTTCCCTTCAGTAGATCAATATTATGCAAACTAACAAACTAATCTATTTAATAAAAGTAAAGATTTTAAAGTGGTATATTACGCAGATGACGCTGTTAAGTTATATTTTGTAGGTTATAATATATTTTTAAAAAATACCTAAATGTTTTATCTAAAGAGAAATACATGTAACTTATGATATATACGGAAAAAGCAAACAACAATTTGAATGTATCATAAAATGTACAAATATAAAATAAATGGTAACTGAAAAGACCACTCTCAAAGCAACTTCAATCTTCTGCTTCTTTGATGCTCAGAGACTTCGGGTTAGTATTCACTTTCCACGACAAGTACGTGTTCCAACAAATGGCGACAACTTGCACGACGAGTACTTGATAATGCAAGGGCACCATATAAAAGTTGAACATCTGCACAGCTGGCCACACTTTGTAGTTGTTTTTCAGGATGTCCACAAAGTCTCGGTCGAGTTTTTGCTTGATTTGCGGGAAAGTCAAGCCTTGGGTAAGGCTAACCAGTGTGATAACCGAACTGTTAATAAACGGTGCCATGAGGATTTGATCGGCGGCGACTTTTTTCGCTGCGGAAAACTTTTGGGCGCCAAATTTTCGATGCAATAAACCGTACCATTTCGTTAGCATCGGACCCTATAAGTTTCAAACTTTTGAATTATTTTAAATAAAAAGCGACACCTCGTGTACAACAGCTGAACTTCAATAGTTCTATCTTTGTTCGATTAAGTTATAACGCGTGATATGACGAAGATAGAAGGCTGGCCAGAGCCGACTGTAATGTGACTTATGATAATAATGAAGAGACATAACCTGAATGTGTAAACGATTGACAAAAGAGCACGCGTTTAAAATTGCGAATATTTAATTATTGTTGTGATTTACTAAGATTCTGGGAGATTAAAAAAACAGGTAAGTTAAAAGCACTTACGACGAAAATTGTACCAATGGCTGCGAATTGCACAGTGCGCTTGAAACTGTACTGTGGCCACGTTTTCTTCTCGATGAAAGTTTGCGCAATCACATCGCCTGTGCCCATCAATACGCCAGTTTGTATTGCTTGAAAAGGCACCGGGTATTTGTGCAAGTATTTCGTGTATAATTGGAGAAGTTTAGACATTTTGCGTGCTAAGTGTGCTCAGCCAAGTAATTTAATAAGAATGATGTAATACGCACTGATTATTAATTAAACAAAAGTGAAATAAATCACACGAGGACTTTTTATACCAATCTTGTGTTGATACAAGACACAACCTAACCTAGAAACACAAATACTGTAGATTTACGATTTACCGAGGACAATATTGTAAATTACTATTAAAACTTAAAAATTACTGTCATGTGGTTTTCATAATATTGAGTAATCAAACAACAATTAAAATTATGAGCTTAAAATGACATTTTGATTTTGGCATATTACGAAAGATTTAAATTTACAAGAAAAGCACGTGAGCCACCGAAAACCGCCATCCGCCATCTTAAAATCTGCGCAATATCACGTGGTCTGGGTTCACGGGACCAAAATTCAAAAATAATGTGGAGACAAATGTTTCGCGTCCTTCCAAAATCAAAACCCAAGGCAAAACAATTTACCCATGTATTTAATACCCATGCGACTCGTCGCCGTTTTTCCACCGCGACTGCAACCCCCAAGAAAACGATATTTTGGGGCACGGTAACGGCACAAGCCACGGCTGCAATTTACGAACTGAGCAACGACAACAACATCAGCGATGATTTCGCCGATAAAATAGCGACAGAAATAGACGAAATGCAACTTGCCAGCGATATCGAGCTAACATTTGCAGAGAGCGGCAAGGCATTAAACGACCTCATCCGTACGTTACACGCGTGTGTTCTGGAAATTTGCGAACAATACCAACATTGCCTTGCGCGCCAAATAGAAATAACGGTAGCAAACATGGAACTGGATTTAATCGGACCACATTGGGACGAATTGACCAAATATCGCGTGTTATCCGACGATCTTCGCCTAGAGTTACTCAAATACAGAACACTCATTGCAACAATTGGTTCAATAGTCAAAAATGATTCTTTTAACGGAAAAAATTTAAATGATCACAGCATTGATGAAATGTTAATAATCAAGGCTTATGATGCGCTGGTTGAACTTATCGAGATGAAGACTAAAGAAAACAGTAAATGGGAAACGAAATTGTTGGACGTGCACAAGAAAAGCATACTCGGTGGCCACTAACTTAAAACCTATCCAAAAAAACGTATAACAAGTCAATTTTGTCCGTGCAATTTTGTAGCTGTACAAATAATTCGCAAAAATAAACAATTTCCACGATTGATTTTTACTTTTTTGTTTCTTACAGAAAATGAGCTCGCAACGCGGCAATCATGAACGCACACGTGCGCAGAAACACAAAAATCGTCGAGTGTTCAAAAACGACTTGCATGATAAAACCCCAACAATTAAATTGATTAAAGGTATACAAGTGGGAGATGTCTGCTTGCGTTGTAAGGACATAATTGAGTGGAAAATCAAGTACAAGAAGTATAAGCCGCTTTCGCAACCCAAAACTTGCACGAAATGTTCGCAGAAAACGGTCAGAAAGGCCTACCATGTCATTTGTACAGAATGTGTCAGAAGCCTGAAGGTGTGTGCCAAGTGCCTCGAGGCGAAGCAAGTCGTCCCTGCTGTTCCTGATAAGCAGGAGGAGGCGAAACTAGATGGGGAGATGCAGCAATTGTTGAAAACTCTACCGGAACGCAAACGAAGGACTTTTTTGCGGTATATGAACAAGAAGGACAAGGATAAGCCCAAGGATGAGAAACCAACTGAGATGGATAAAGCTGATTTGATGGAAAAGTTAAATCAATTAAAAATGGACAATGATGAAGATGACTCTGATACTTCTGATAGTGATTTTGAAGATGATAAAGATAAGCCTAAGGATGAGAAACCAACTGAAGCTAATTTGATGGATAAGTTAAATCAATTAAAAGTGAACCATGATGGTAGTGGGGGGAGTGATTTTGATAATGATAGTTGTTGTTACTCGGATTAATTATTACTTGGTTATCATTATCAATAACTAAATATATTAATTAATACTTTTCTTTAAATTTTTACACATCAATTTTAAATTTGACATAAGTCGTGCATTGTATTTAAACTTTTTAACGAAAAACAAATTGGCGACTTATCACACTTCACATACTATACAAGATGTTCCAAAAATAATAAGCAGATTTGAATTTCTCGCCAAAGGCATTCTAAAGAATATGTCTCTGTGGTTTAAACCGTTTCAAGAGTTAGAATCAAATAGAACATCAATGTTAGAATAAATAAAAATCTGACACTAAAGCAATAAAAAACGGCTTTGGTTGAGTTAATTGCTACAAAGAAACACATTTAACTCGAAAAGTTATAAGCATTCAATGAAAAATTCGCAGCCAATTCAAATTTGCCTACTATTTTTAAAACAGATGTATAGTGTATTCACGACTTATTTGTGAAGATGAATGATTTTACGCCATCTTAGTCGTCAGCCTAACAAAAATAAGATTCACTAGAATTTTGCGAAATTACTGCCTATTGACAGCTTGCAAAATGCGCAAAATGTAGACGAACAAATTAATAATGTCCATGTACAAGTTGATGGTAGCCAGGATGTATTCTTCAGGAGACAATTGTTCCATCATCATCTGTGTGTCAAACACTATGAATAAACTGAAGAGGAACGCGCCGCCGAGAGAAATAACTAATTCAAACACATTTGATTGAATGAATAGTTGCATGAAGCCGCCGACGATCAAGATGCATAGACCAGCAAACAAACTACTCAGAAAACGAAAACATTACATTTAAATTTAAATAAAAGTTCTTAAGTTAGTTTATGTTCTCTCCCCCCCTCCACACTTACGCTGAGTGCATCGATGAAAAGTCGCGCTTAGTTTGGAATGTGTAGAGCGTGAGACCACCCGTAACGGTCAAAGTTAAAAGCAGCGCTTCCAAAACAAGAGTTTGGGAATAAAATGTGCAGATGACACCTACTGTATAAGCCTGTACCACTGTCTACAATTTTTAATTTTAAATTTAAACTTATTTTGTTATGGGTATTTAACTTACAAATGCAGCTAAAAGTATTAAATTCGTTGGGGTTTCGCGCCGCTTCACAAATAGGGCAAGAAGAAGTCCAAGACTTCCAAACATGGCAAACAGCATGAGCCAATCACTAGATAATCAAATATTAAACAAGTTAACATAATTAGGTCATTAATGGGTAGAATATGGCTGACTTGGTGTGAATAAATTCCTTGATTGGTGGCGTAAACATCATAACGGCAGCGACGATAACCGTGATGAAAAGCTGAGCGCTTAAGAGGCCGTATACCTTGCGTATGAACCCCAAACGCACGGATTTCGACGCCTGCAGGACGTTGTTCCTGTAGGCGAAGTCGTCCTCCATACCATTTTCGTACTCTTTGCCACCTTGCTCCACATCTTCCTGTATTAGCGGTACGGTCGACGACATTGCCAACTATAAATATTGCGCCATATTTGTCAACAACAGTTTTTTGTGCAATTTAACTGCTTTCGTTTTGAATTAATGATTTACGTACATTTTGCGTTTATTTCCTGCCTTGTTTTTTAATATTTGGGGAAAATATGCTGTTGGATACCTGCTGTTGCTTATCTCGAATATATTTGTAAAATGTGTGACGTTCTTGATAAAATCCAGGTGAAATCCGTTCTATAAGCCTTAATTACATGTCCATTTGCTATTTGTCAACTAACACCCACGCAAAACGTCAGGTCCATACAATTTTAAGTCAAAATGTTTGTGTTGCCAATCGTGTATTGTTCTGGTGAAATTTTTAGTGGAATTCAAACAATATACAATGGTCATTGTTACCAACTGTGTTAGAATGGGAATTTCTAGGGGAATTGTTGGGCATATTGCGAACATATTTGGGGGAATTCATAGAATGAAGCAATTTTCTTACAACCTAAACTCGCCAACCATTAGAAAAATATTCAGATGTAGCTCGGGATGTAATGAAATCTATCTATTAACATTTATTGTGAAGTTTTAGCGTTGTTTTTGGTAAAATTTGGGCACTTTGAACAAAGGAAAGGCATGATTAAAATATGCAATGCTATCAACAATGGCACAAAAATAATTTCTAGGGGAATTCATGGGGAAATTTCAAGTTTATTAAAAACAAAATCGCTCAATTGTTGATTCCCGATTAACAAATTCACCCTAAGCTCATAAAATGCGAATTCACAGTGAGGGACGCCATGAATGCAATTAAAAAGTTCTCTAAAATATTGAATTATGATTATGGATTACTCGTATGGTTATGTTATTTATTATATTTCTAGTGGTAGTAGTGTAGCAGCACTACTACATCATTTTCAAATCGTTTCATTGGTTCACGCCGATGAATAGCAAGCAGCAAGCAGTTTCTCTTCGACTCAACAGAACCAGAACCGGGTTACAGGCTCCTGTCCTGTGTTGTATGTGTGTCGTTTCGGTCCCAACTCTCGTTAAATCGTTATTAGGCGATGATTATGGCTACGTAAATGCAAAAAACGCGCTAAATTCGCCAGTTTTCGCCCCTTTTGTTGTCCCACAAGAAGTTACGATCGTGTTAACACGCAGGTTTGCAAACAATGCCGCGAATTAAAGCATCGCCAAAGAAGTGCATCAAGTCGAACGTGCAGCAACCGACAAATAATTGGTTGTTTATGCTCAAAGGTAAGCGCTATTTTTTGTACTGAGTTTTTATGGAATAAGAGACAATGCAAATTTCAATTTAATAGGTGAAGCACTCGAGTTGTCTGAACAATACACTGGCAGTGGAACGCCTGATATCGTCACTTTGAGGCATCCAAACACAGGCGACGCTGCAATTTTCCTCTTCTCACCCGCTAACAATTCCGTACAAGAAGTGCTCACGTTCAGTGAAGGCAAACGCTCCTGGTTTATCGACGACAATGTGAAGAGTGATGGCAAAATGCACCTGTCTACGCCAATAGATCCGATATTTTTAGTTTTACCCTATTTAAGAAAACACACAAGCACACATGCAGTCCCATTAGAACAGTTACTAATCGACGACGAGTTTCCGGAAACGCAACGGCTGCTCAAGTCCAGCGGCTTGAAATATCTCAACCTAATTGCTGATAAGAAGAGTGAAGAACTTAACGCGTTTAAGTTCAATGAAGAGAAAACGCTCTCTTGGTTGAAGAAGAAAACTGAACGCGTTGCGGATATTCTCAGACAGAAGAATATTCACGTTACAGGCGGTGCTGTCTCGGCAACATTCGTCAAATCGGCAAGAACTGATCCGCAAGATGATGAAGCCTACTTGCGTTATGCAGCCGGCATCGTTTCGGAGTATTTAATGGATGATCTCGGACAGAAATTGTTTAGATATTTGCGTTTGCCGGAAGAGGCGAGTGTGTCGCTTAAGCGGAAGAGTATGCCAGGCGGCGAACCTGATGGAAAGAAACCCAAAACAGCGGATGAAGAGAACAAAGCTACAAATGTGCTGGATCTGAGCAAGCCAGAACCCAAACTGGCTAAAGGGGCGAATACAAGTGCCAAAGATAAAGCTAGAGCCAAGGCAGCGAGCAGTAGTAAAAGTATAACTTCATTCTTTAAGAAAGTCTAAACATTCCTTTTTTATTATATCATTTAAGACAAGAAAACAAGTAAGAAACGTGTTAGGATAGAACTAGTATTAACGCAAAACAAAAAAAAATATTCGAGACTGTACTCTCCTACACTCGCAATGATTACGATTACGATTTACGATTATAATTGGTATGATGTAACTGTGACTCTAATTATAAGCAATTGTGTTTTGTCTGTGTATAACTTAGGTTTGTATTAGGGCCAAACTGAACCGCATAATGTCAATTTGTTATTGTTATTTCTTTTGATTTTGAACGAATTCGGAAACAACGTGAACGGACGGTGAACGTAGTCTATTTTTGATATGATTTTTGTTTTTTTTCAGTTCATTCTTTAATTTAAACAATTGTTTAGCGATTTTTGTACTTACAAAACTTTAAAATTTAAATTAAATATCTAAAAAGACCTTCATTTACTCATTATATTCCTATTAAATTGAAAAAAGTTAAGTCTTATCACGATACATTTAATTGGCCATTTTTTTGTTTATTTGTCAATAGTGACGTTCCTTTAGTCAGTTTGCTTAGCTAATCTCGGATAATTTTCATATTTGGTTTCGATTTTTGGTTGTTTTTGATTTTATCTCGAAAAAATAAGGTTTTTTTGAGAAAAAAATTAAATATCAATTAAAATCAACAAAAAAAATTATCTGAGATTAAGATTAGCTAAGCAAACTGAATAAACGAACGCAACTATTGAAACCGGTCGTATGGCTCGCTTCGCTCGCCTTGGATACTTTATGCGGCTGCGTTTCCAGTCTGATGGTTCGCTTCGCTCGCCCTAGATGCTTAATGGGTCTGCATTTTCGTTAGGCAACACACAATACAATTGTTCCGGTTTCTTGATTTATTTGTGTAAACAAGCTTCCCAAAACAATGAAAACATCTATTTTTCACCGTTAAAAACAAATTTAATGATTAGTTTAATTTAAAATTCAATGAACTAAATCATTTTGTAAAACTATTAAAATGTAAATAACTCACATACTTGCAAATTGTTACCTTTATTAACCGTCGATTTGCGATTATTAAACTAAGTAAATGCCCGGAAAACCCTCGGGAAAACCTTAACAATGACTGAATATAATAATTTCAAAGATAAACTACGAAGTAACAAAAAGTTAAAGTGTCCGGACACTCCGTCCGAATGCAATCTTGTGATAGATGACGCATCTGATGAAAACCAGGTAATTTACACTGCAATTTATCACAAATAAATATATTTTCAATTTTATTTTTCAACAGAAAAAGAATTCTCGAAGAAGTAAACCGACGAAACCGGCAAATGAATCATCTGAGATCGTCTGCAACTGGGCAAATTGCGGCAAAACAATCTATGATTACTACAATTTCATTTATCACGTTGAAGAACATGCAGTTAATTCCGAATTTATTGAAGATCAACTACAATGCAAGTTTGATTGCACGTTTGAGACATCATCACATCCATTATTAATCCGACACGCAGCTTTCCACGCTTATCATGAGCGTCTGAAAAATATGGGCGAGAAAATGGCGGAATGGCAAGAACTACCCAAGTGCACTAGCCTGGACAAGTATGAACTGGTTGATAATTTTGACTACAAGTGCAGGTGGATCAAATGCAGACAAGTTTCGAATACAACTCACGAATTATTTGAGCATATTAAAGTACACGTTAATAAATTCCCCAAGTTTTGTGTCAAAGGACAATTTAATAAGTGCCAATGGTTGGGGTGCCAATCAAAATTTACTTCTATTTACAAACTGGGGAATCATATGCGGTCGCATACTGGGGAAAGAGTTATAGCTTGTCCTACATGCGGGAATATGTTTGCTTCAAATACGCGATACGCGGACCATCGCAAACGGCAAATTCCCACTGAAAGTAAGTTATTTGCTGAGGGTTGGATAACGGGTCCATATTCTGTACATATTTTTTGAAAATTTAGAAGAACTGAAGAACTGTGCATGTGTAAGTCCAAGAGTTATATTCAAAATTACTTTTAAGCCAATAAGTAAGTGAATATAGTAACTGAAATAATTGAACTTGGTTGAAATCAGTTGAATTCGCTTAAAATTAGTTGAATTCACTAGAAATCGGTAGCAAATTCACTTGGAAACAGATAAATTTACTTTAAATCAGTCAAAATCAGTTGAATTTACTTGAAATAAGCAGAAATCAGTAGAATTCACTTGAAAACAGTCAGTTGAATTCATTTGAAATCAGTAGAATTCGCTTGAAAATAGTTTAATATACTTGAAATGAAATCAATTGAATTCACTTGAAATCAGTTGAATAATTTTCAAAACGGTTGAATTCACATGAAAACACTATGCAACCAAATATACTCATTTTAAATTTTAGTGCAAAGTTACCAATGCTCCGAATGCTCAAAACTCTTCTCCACGGAACGTCTTCTCCGCGACCATATGCGCTCCCACATAAACCACTACAAGTGCACAATGTGTGATATGACCTGCTCGCGCCCGTCGGAACTCTCCCGTCACATACGTTTCCGGCACATGACGGAGCGCCCGTTCAAGTGCAGCCTGTGCCCGCACGCATGCGTCACGAAAGCCAACTTAGAGAATCATCTCACTACCCATTGCGCAGAAAACTTGGTCGCTTGCGAATATTGCGAGTTCCGCTGTCGCTCCGTCTACGGCCTCGAACGCCACCATCTCAAAGAGCACGGCGACGGCGAAACCGAGACCGGCAACTTGTACGAGTGCCACTGTTGCCAGAAGCGCTTCGTGCGCGGCGGTCATCTTACCAAGCATCTGATGAAGAAACACGATTTCAACTGGCCTTCAGGACACTCGCGGTTTAAGTACAAGCAGGAAAACGATGGGTTCTACCGTCTGCAGACTGTCCGTTACGAGAGCCTTGAAGTCACCCAGGAAATGACCATGGCTCACAAGCCCACGTTCATGGATGGGGATCAGTATGAGATGACAGTGTCGCACTTAGGGGATGGTCGCATCGCCGCGTACGTGGTGCGGATACAACAAGCGGCGCAGCCACAGCGGGAAGTTATTCTCAACATTGATGATGTTGATGAACAAGGAAATGTTGTAAAACGTGAAATTGTGGCTGATCTTAGAGACTAACATATTTATTTGTTACGTATTAAAGACCATTGTTTGTCTGAGGAATGAAATGGATATTTAAAAAATAATTATAAACAATTCATAACTAAAGTGTTTTTACACTGCGCATGCACGCTTCAATTTACTTTTGTTTTCAATTACAAATTCACTTGAAATCAGTTGAATTTACATGAAAACCTTTGAATTCACTCGAAATAGGTTGAATTCACTTGAAATAAGTTGAATTCACTCGTTCTATTCATGTTGACTCGCGTTTTAAATACAATCAGGAAAATGATGGGTTCTTCAGACCGTCCGTTACGAGAGCCTTGAAGTCACCCAGGAAATGCATTTAGGGGATGGTCGCATGTCAATGTTGATAAACAAGGCAACATTGTAAAACGTGAAATTGTGGCTGATCGTAAAGACTAACATATTTATTTGTTACTTATTAAAGACCATTGTTTGTCTGAGAAATGAAATTGATACTTAAAAAAAATAATAGACAATTACAAACTGGTTTGTTTAGGACATAAATACTTGAAATTGTTCAATCCTCATCAGCTGTATGCCAGGCGAGTCTCTGTTCATAGAAGCTAATAACAACCTGTGGACAGATGACATTGGCTTTCTTCGCCGGTACGAGGTCAGCCTCATCGATACCTTTCCATTTCATGAGGAAGAGCAGCTCCCCAGTGGTGTCTGAAGCGCCAATAATCTTCTCCGCTTCATAGCCCTTATCAAAGCCATTTTTCTCAATGGTTTTCTTGGGTGTTGCAGCTTTAATTTTGCTCTTCTCTTTGGTGGTAGTAGTGGATTCGTCATCAGCCTTCTTTTTCTTGGAGGTCTTGCTCTTTTTCTCGTCGGTGTCGGTATCATTGCGCTTCCTCTTTTCTGTCTCATCAGCTTTCTTAGCTGGAGTTTCAGTCTCAGCGTCGCTATCAGAAGACGCTGGCGATGCGGCACGTACTGACGTCTTTTTGGTCGTCCTGCCCTTCTTCTCGGCGGTGCTCGCCGGTGCCGGCGAGGATTCTTTCGCCTTGTCGTCGGGTGCCGGCGACGAGCCCTTGGACTTCTTCTTTTGCGCCGCCTTCTTATTCTCCTTTTCTTTGTATTGGCGTTCGAACTCGGCGATTAGCTCCGGGCAGTCGAGATTGTCTTCCGGCTCCCAGGTGTTCTCGGTGTCTGCGTAGTTCTTCCATTTGAGAAGATATTCGGTTCTGTTGTTCTTGGTGCGTTTGTCGACGACTTTCTCAACAGAGTACTCCTCTTCGGATTCGGAATCAACTTTCTTGTTGCCCATTGTTTTTTTTTATTACTGAAAGAACGAAAGCAGGAACGTTCGCCGTGAGTTTCTGTTAAGCTGCGATGTACAAAATGGTGCAAAACGCAAGTAGCGAATAGGAAATATGGCGAACGCACATCTACAAGCGCGATGCGCGCCGCATACGCCGAATGAACACAGCGTGCTTGCGCCGAAATGGTTGTGAAATTCTATGCAAGACAAATAGGCGTAATGATTACTTACTTTTCGGAATGCAGGTATTATGATGAACTGGTGAGTATTTAACACGCTTTACGTTTAAGCGGCGAGTTTAAAATCTTTGATTGGGACAATTAACGGACTAATACAGTGATGAATGGTGAATGCCGAAGCAGAACCTAGCCAGAACTAGAAGCCGCAATCGCAAACCGTCGGTTGTGTTTGGCTTGTCCGGATTTGGGGGGCGCCAATAATGCAGTGACAACCACAAAAGTCCCTAACGGTAACAAATGTCCATTTACAAACCACCGGATGGCGCCACTTGCCTAATTAATACGGAGTGTTTCTGCTAAAATGCCTCACTGGGAACTTTTGATTAAAAAAAATTACTTATCAACTAAAATCGACCCTAAATCCAAATTTAACTGGGATTAACTAAGCATACTAAATAATTGAACGCCTCTATTTGTTGAAGCAATAAAGGCACTTTTACATCAACATACTAATTGGCGAATTACCTACGCGTGGCGACCCTCTTTGGGTTATTACAGAGAGGAATTCTTAAATTAGAATTTTAAATGCGCCTTCATGTGTTATGAAAATACTGCCATGTCACACGCTCGTTATGGCGATTTTGGTCTTTTTTCGTGAACATTTGGACAGCCCTAATAGTTAGGGCAAAAGTGTCTTTAGGGCCCTTAAAGGCAATTAATTTTTGCGTCATTTTTGTATTTAGGACTTTTCTGTATCTCCCATAGTTTGCTTGTTATTGCGATTTTTATCATTTTTTCGGTGGTTTTTCGCGATT
>JARJDT010026949.1:0-11120 GCA_030264655.1 Leptusa sp. GC000079 | reverse complement strand
CTCCATACATAGCTACTAGGCACTTCGCTCCGGCATCTGCGATGGCTTGGTGGGTTGTCCTAGGTTGGAGGAACACTTCCGCTATTGTGACGAGTTGAGGGTATTTCTGGATGGCGTTCCACTGTTTGTTCTTGCCATACCAGAAATGGGCCGAGGTGGTGTCGCACCCTGTAAAGGCGTGGAGAAACAACTCAAATCCTAGGTTGTACAGTTGTCCCATTTTTTAGAGTTTGAAGCATTGTGAGGAAACTATGAGGCCTACAGACATAGTTCCATGTTTAAATTTCAGCAAATTATATTCGCTACAATATCTCCCCCTACGACTTTATTAGTGAAATGGGTATTTTCCCCGATTTTGGGGTCGAAATTGACCCAAATTTTAAAACTTTTCTTTTTTGGAAAAAATTGCCGATATTCGGAGGGCTGTATCTTGGTAACTATTATACCTACAGAGCTGGTTCTAGTCTCAAATCCTATCAAATTTAATCTACTTTAATATCTTGCTAACATGTTTTATGAACAAACGCCTAGTTTACGGGCTATGGCAAGGGAAACGAAAAAAGTTCGAAAATTTTGCCTTTTTTTCAAGTGCTACGAAGTTAGCACAGATCTTTCGAAGCTGCAAACTTGTATATATACTACTGAATGTGGTCCTAATAATATATTAAAAAATCAGAACTAGCCCTTAGTTTGCGAATTTAGCGATTTCTAGTGTACTATTTGACTGGCATATATTACGCATCGATTTAGATTGTTTTAACTTGATCGTAATGCCTTGAATTGCATTTATATAACAGAAATTCACATGTATTGCACCGAAACGCCCTGAGTCCGCCTCTGTGTTCCGTCCGTTTAGTTCATTCTCGGGAGTTTAGCGTTTTTGTGTTCGCCAACCGGCGTGTCATGTGTCACGGTTTCCCGCGCGTTCGAGATTTGCGATCACTTGCTCAACGAGTTTTATCGCGGCAATCGTGATAATTGAGTTGTGCGTTTGTGAAAACTGTTATCGGACTTAAGTCGTTGTTAATTGGGTTCTGGAGTGATTTGCAACTGCGTGCTCTTGAGCTATTTGCGGTCGTTAAACCCTAACGCCATCCTGATTGTACCTGGTACTGACGTTTGCCGGTTGTTTTGCGTAATGCAAATACGCGGTCCTGTTGTACCAGTTGTAGGTTATTTTTCGATCAGCTACCTGTTGATTGCATAGTTAAGTCATTACGTTGCTTTGAGCTTGATTTGGGCGCTTGTCCATCCGTTTGGCTACCGAGAATTGTATTTGTTACCTGAGTGTACCGATGAATGTACTTCGTCGTTCGCTGAATAAATCATTGTACTTTACCACCAAGCAGTTGAGGAGCCCTGAACCAGCGTGCTACTGCACATTGTGGAGCCCAACGTGGGGCTCTTCTCTAGACGCAAGCGGTGTTTGCGCCATGTTTGGTGGAAGAACACCGATGAATTGCCAGCGTCCAAGGACTCGGGCCGAGGCCCAAAGGCAAGCAGAAGAAGCTCAGGAGCAATTTAGAGGACAGTTAGCGTCGTCAACGCAGCATGGAGACATGCCGGAGCAACCAACGCCTCCGCGTATCATATCACCGACAGCATTCCGTTTTGGTGCTCTCAACCCGCCTAATTTCGGGGAGGTCCCGAAAGGCAACATGGGTCCTGGATACCCGAATGGAGGCATGATTGACCACGAACCGGTGAAGCAACCCTCACAAGCCTCGTCGAGGGACTCTTTCGGGAACTACCCGCAACCCAGACTGGGGGAGCCGTTTCGACCGTTCGGCGTGCCGCCTCCGCCACCGAATGGGATGATGACAGCCCCTGATATCCGCGAGTATGCGCTGCTACCGCCCGCCGCCTACCAGAGCGTGGCCGGCATGCACCTACTACATCCTGGGGGAAGGATGAACAACACTTCGGGTGAGTCCGTTCCAACTCATAGCACGGCCCCGACGCCGATTCAGCCGGACCCGGCTAGGCGGGCTGCACCACCGTTTTGGCCGCAGTTTCGTCCACCGATCGCAGCAGTGCATGAGAATAATAATGTACACTTTAATAATTTGCCTGTAACGGCTGAACCTCCGCGTGGACAAGTCCCCTACCAAGCCAACCAATGCACGGGTTGTCACCGGGGTGGGAGTACAACCCCTTTAACAGATTTGTCTAGCGCGCTAAAACTGGTTGCGACTATTTCTGGTACAAACTCGCGACCGGTCATATCTTTGAACAAGTTGAGAGCCACCGTTGAGTTATACCAGATACTGATACCCGTGACGTTGCGCCGTTTCTGATGGATGCGCCTAACCTTGACGCCTAACCATCCGCGCGCGAACGGTTCGCGTGATCTTAGGCCCCCGATCAACAATCGGAGTGCTTACAATCGCCCACCCCCCCGAGGGGTGTCGCCATTTCAGAGTTGGAAGACTCGACCGAACCGTTGGAAAACTTCCAACCGCCCTCTGCGTAGACCTCGCAGAGGAATCGGTAGTTTTTAGGGTCAATAACATCAATCCGTTTCCTTGCGATTGCGAGGACGAAGACGATCTCGGTGGCCGCGACGTCGCACCCCCTGTGGTGGAAATTGTTATGGAGTCGCAAACTTTTTCCTGCTTGCTCGATACTTGAACGCCAGATTTCTTGCATTTCGGACGTGACGTTGCAGCAACTCAGAGTCGCCGTGCCTGATTTAGCCGTTATTCCGGTCCAGGGGATGAAGGTGGTCGGCGGTTTTCGCTCGCGTCAGCAGAAAGTCGCTTTCCAAGTGCCGATCACTTTTGAGTTGAGCGGAGAATCGTTTAGTTTCCTAACCTCCTCTACCCCGTGATTCTCGGCACTGATATTATGACTAACGTCGAAATCGCGATGGATCTGCGAGACGGACATGTTTTTCCGTCGCTATTGCCTAATCGTGGGAGCGTTGCGCTTCCGGTAATCGCGGTGAAGCATAATTTCAGTGCACCGGCGTCACAGAGCCTGCATCTTATTTCCGCCTGCAAACCCGTCATCGTACCTGCAGGAGAGTCTCAGCGCACGGCGGTAAAGCCCGTAGAGTTGAAAGTGGAAGCGCCACTACTCGCGGAGCAACGTCGGCGTTTTGACTTGCTCGTGCACGATTTTCTGAAATCGAATCGATGGAGCGTCTTGGAATTATCTCGCGGTCGGATTCGTCTTACGCGAGCCCACTCGTGACAGTGGTTTACCGCGACGGCACCGTCCGCATATGTCTGGATGCGCGCAAGCTTAATGCTATTATTGAGGGACAATCTGAGGTGTCGAGGCCATTGGACGAAATAATGTACAGCCTCTCCGGGGTCGGGGTAATTTTGTCACTCGATCTAACTGCCTCGTACTGGCAGATCCCGATCAAGGACGGCCACCGAAAATACACCGCGTTTCGGGTGGGATCGGGGTCATATGCGTTCAATGTATTGCCGTTCGGTCTTAAGACCGCCGTGAGCAGTTTTACCAAGGGGCTAGACCAGATCCTCGGTCCGGAAGTCCGAAAATTCGTGCGAGTGTATGTGGACGACCAATTGGTTGTATCGGTGACCGTAGAGGATCATTTGGTGCATTTGCGTATCGTTTTCGGGAAGTTAGCCGACGCCGGGCTTACGCTCAGACCCTCGAAATGCCGGATTTTCGGTGAGGTCGGTTTTCTGGGCAACCGGCTTACTACTCGGGGCATCAAGCCTGACCCCGATCGGGTATTGGCGGTAGAAAACTTTCCGGTGCCGGCTACCATGAAGCATTTACAAGCCTTCCTAGGGCTAATTAATTTTGATAAGTCGTTTTTGGAGGGGCTCTCCACTCGTGCGGAGTCTGTAACCCGGTTATTGAAGAAAGGGGCCAAACTTCCCCTTTCTTCAATGTGTGTGGAGGCAACCTCAGCAAGACGTGTTCGACGCACTGAAGGTGGCGCTGTCCGCCGCGACGCTGCTTCATCACCCTGATTATTCGTTGCCTTTCTATGTGCAAACTGATGCTAGCGATGAGGGTTTGGGAGCCGTTCTATTCCAACAGCCGGCTGGTGCGAACCATCGGAACATCATCGCCTATTATAGCCGGAAATTGTTAGGCCGCGAGCGGCGCTATTCCACACCCGAGAAGGAAATGCTCAGCGTGGTGTGTGCGTTACGTCACTGGCGTACCTTGCTGTTAGGTTCCCCATTCACGGTAATAACTGACCACCACGCTCTCACGTACCTGAATCACTGTCGATTACTCTCGCCGCGCATAACAAGGTGGGTGATGTCGCTTTAAGAGTTTGTGTTTGACGTGCAATTTATTCCGGGTCGTTTTAATTTAGCAGCCGACTGCCTTTCGCGGTTTCCTGCAACGCGTTTTTCTGCGCCCTGTGATAATTGTTTTCAGATCTGTGCTGTTAAACTCGAGTTCTTTAAGATGCTCGGGCCTCGGCTACAACGCGCTCAACAAGAAGACGTGGAGTTGGGCAAAATTATTCGTGCACCGAACACTTCGGACAATTTTTGTGTCCTCGGGGACTTATTGTTCCGGGTGGACGCGCCTAATGCGCCGGCTCGCGTGTACGTGCCTCGGTCGATGATCGACGACGTAATTCGTGCTATCACGAGGAGTATGGCCATTTTGGCGACCACAAAACGTTGATAAAGCGGGACGTGGCGTGACGCGGATTATTTCGTTCTGTAAAGCGCGTGCTGAAGTTTTGTCTTTCGTGTCAGCAGAACAAAGGGTTCCCCGCTTACCGACCCGTGCCGGAGCCATTCATCCCGGACGGGATCAACGATTTGGTTGCTCCAGATTATTTCGGCCGTTGCCGCAATCAACCGGCGGTGTTTGCTACGTTCTAGTCGCGGTTGACTGTTTCTCAAAATACGTGCGGTTTTTACCCGCCAAGAAAGCTACGGCCGCCGCCACCGTAAACCGCGTTCGCAAGGGGTATCTCCCCATTGTCGGTCACCCGAAGCGCATGCTGACGGATCACTGTTTAAATCGCGGTTGTGGCTAGCGTTCTTGGAGGAAGAAATCATTCAGCCGGTTTTTTGTTCGGTGCGGCACCCTCAAGTGAATCCGTGCGAAAGGGTGATGCGTGACATTGTTCGCCTGCTTCGGACGTTTTGCCACGACAAGCATTAAGCTTGGGTCCGCCATTTCCAGGATTTCTAGACTTTTCTTAATCACGCCATCCACGAATCCACGGGTTTCGCGCCCGTCGAAGTGCATTTTAATCGTCTTTGGGGATCGGATTGAGTTCCCCGTTTGTGTGGATCCGCCGTGGCCGAATAAAATTTTGCTGGCCGATAGTAAGCTGCGGAAATCCGCGAAGTCGTGCCAAGGTTTCCAAACCTAACTCCGCGCCGTATGTCGTCGGGGACCTTGTTTCGCTTGGCGACGCCCCTGAATCGTCGGCGTTATTGGGTTAGTCCCGTAAGATATTCCTGTTATATAAGGGCCCATATCTATTGGCCAAAGCCGTCGGGACGAACACGTTCGTGCTTACCCAACCGGGTACGTCGGTCGAGCGTTGGACATTTCACGTGGCCCATTTCAAGCCCTACGTTCCGGTAGTCGATTCTCCGGTTCCCCCTTAGGGGATCGCCGTAGAATGGGGGCAGTGGCACCGAAACGCCCTGAGTACGCCTCTCTGTTCCGTCCATTTAGTTCTTTCTCGGGAGTTCAGCGTTTTTATGTTCGCCAACCTGCATGTCATGTGTCACGGTTTCCCGCGCGTTCATGATTTGCGATCACTTGCTCTACGAGTATTATCACGGCAATCGTGATAATTGAGTTGTGCGTTTTACTGCTTTGTGAAAACTGTTACCTGATTTAAGTCGTTGTTAATTGGGTTCTGGTGTGATTTGCAACTGCGTGCTCTTGAGCTATTTGTGGTCGTTAAACCATAACGCCATCCTGCTTGTACACGGTTATGTCGTTTGCCGGTCGTTTTGCGTAATGCTAACACGCGGTCTGTTGTACCAGTTGTAGGCTATTTTTCGATCAGCTACCTGTTGATTGCATAGTTACGTCGTTGAGTTGCTTTGAGCTTGATTTGGGCGTTTGTCCATCCGTTTGGCTACCGAGAATTGTATTTGTTACCTGAGAGTACCGATGAATGTACTTCGTCATTGGCTGAATAAATCGTTGTACTTTACCAAGCAGTTGAGGAGCCCTGAACCAGCGTGCTACAGCATAATATAAACTAATATATATATACTAATATACCATACAGGGTCCGCCAGCGGGTATTGACGATTTTTCAGTTAAGATTACAAGTTTACTAATTGAAACACAAAAATGAGCATGACATATATTTATTCCATAGAAAATGCAGTTTTTATTGATGTTCAGTTTTTAAGATTACGTTTATCAAATGCCTTCAATTTAATCTTAAGCCGATTGGGAACTGATTGCATGAATCGCACCTACATATCCGCATTAATGTCACTTATCTCTTGTCTAATGGTTTCCTTTAACTCTTCTTATGTATGGGGCCTATAGACGTATACTCTCGAATTCAAATATGCCCATAAAAAAGATTCACAAGGTGTCTTATCCGGAGACGTTTCCAGGGGAATTAATTTCACAAAACGGCGAGATTTCCGGATTTGACAACCTGTGATTTAATTTTAGGCGGATATAGTCCAGAGTATACGTCGACAGGCCCCATACATTAAAAGAGTTAAAGGAAAACATTAGACGAGAGCCATTAATGAGGATATGTGGCGGCGAGTCATGCAGTTATATGTCATGCTCATTTTCGTGTTTCAATTAATCTTAACTTAAAAATCGTCAATACTCGCTGGCGGCCCGTGTATTACTAATTGCAATGTATAAACAAACTACATGTTTTCAAATATCTCTTGCACGGTACTAGCTAGAGAATCGGCAATGAGCGCGTTGGAAAGAGGCCATTAAAAGCCATCATTTTTCGTAACTGTCAAAGTCCTATGCGGGTTGCCTACAATAATTTTTCTCTTTAAACTGGCATTTCTCAAAAACTAAAAATCCTACAATGATGGCATTTTCACTAATGTATGCAGAATTTAATTCGATACAGCTCAACGAATCATGTAGGGCGAGCGAAGCGAGCCATTCGAACGGAAATAAGGAAGCTCAAAGCATCATGTAGGGCGAGTGAAGCGAGCCATTCGACCGCAAATGCGTACGTTCAATGCAACATGTAGGGCGAGCGAAGCAAGTCATTCAACTGGAAATGCGTACGCTTAAAGCAACATGTAGGGCGAGCGAAGCGAGCAATTGGACCGGAAATGCGTACGCTTAATGCTGCATGCAGAGCGAGCGAAGCGAGACATCCGACCGGAAATGCGCACGCTCAAAGCATCATGTAGGGCGAGCGAAGCGAGCAATCTGACCGGAAATGCGTACGCGCACAAAGCAGTATGTAGGGCGAGCGTAGCTTGCCATCTGACCGGAAATGCGTACGCTCAACGCATCATGTAGGGCGAGCGAAGCGAGCCATTCGTCCGGAAATGCGTACGCTTAAATCATCATGTAGAGCGAGCGAAGCGAGCCGTCCGACCGGAAATGCGTACGCTCAAAGCACTATCTAAGATAATCTAAACAAAAGGTAACCTAATCCCAAGATATGGTTAGGTAATGTTATATGGGGTCTACTTCCTTCTTTAAACTACGCAAAAAGTAACCTAAAGAAAGGGTAACCAAAGCAAAAGATAACCTACCAAAAAGTTAAACTAAGCAAAAGGTATCCTAGGGAAAAAGGTTACCTAAGCAAAAAGGCTTTCTAAGCATTAGGATTTCCGGTGTAGCCGAAAACAAAGCAGCTCTAGTTCCGATGTATCTATTCCTGAAGTAATTAAGCGTTTATAAGCTATTTCTAATGATAAAATATTACTTGTAGGCTGTAGGTAGTAAATATGAAAAGTTTGGCGAAGATTTTGTAAACAGAAATTGCACAATACTTATAGGCACTTGTTTACGCTTAAGTATTCACTTGCTTATATCAACCTTTAAGTGGATGCGCATGCTCGTCTTTTGTATGTTTCAATTGTTCATGTTAGTTTTATTGTTGTACGAAATTGCGCACCGCGCCTTGATAAGGAGAGTCTGCATCAAACGAGGAACGGGTTAACATCTTGCTTTTTATTTTAAACCTATACCTCACTGCTTGATTAGTCATACATACAAAATCCTACTAGTACTAAGTCGAGTACGATTCGGATAATTGTCACATCGGACAATCAAACATCAATAAGTATACAGTCCACTGCTAAGTGCCAACATATGGTCCTATCGAACCGGATTATTGGAAAATTCATTGGGAATTTGGAACTACAGCCAGTTCGCATACAATGTGGTCGATCCAGTCCAGTATAGCCGGAAGCCGCCATTTTGTCTTCGAGCCAAACGCCAAAGTCGTCTAAGATTTGCAATAAGAATGAGTCCTTTTTTCCATTTTCCTAATTTAATCCATGGCTCAAGTTGACGCAGTTGCGTTAGCGAAATTAGTTGTGAAGCGCGGAATATTAAAGACGCGAGTAACATGCATTGCTAAATACATGTCGGACCTTGATCGCGATAATATCACGGCGCACATTAAAGTCGAATTGAAAGCACGGGGTGCGAATTTGGAAACTGTTTATGGCGAGTTTTATATTTAGCAAGCTGCAATTTATGCTTTATACGGTGCTGAGCCTCCTGCCGGGCAAATTAAGGCAAGAAGCTGTTTTGATAATTGCTATTTTGAATTAGTAGCGGACACTTCATTGGTATTGCACGGTCCGCTAGAAATTACTGCTAATAGTGGAAATAATAATGCGCCGAATAATATTCAACGGCCGCAATCATCGAAATTCTGCTTATGGAACGCCGAATGGTTCGTTTGCACAGCCAGTACGCTTGCCTAAAATTGATTTGCCAACGTTTAATGGCACGTTCGCGGGATAGCTGGAGTATCGCAACACGTTTGACACTCTTACACATAACAACGGCTCGATCGGCTAGATGGAAAAGTTTCATTATTTAGGCGGATCGCTGCATGTCGATGTAAAGCCGGCGCTCAGCTCGCCTGAATTTTGCGCGCAAAACTGCGGCTGCGTGGCAGATTTTGTGCGCCTAGTATAATAATCCTAGAATACTGGTTCACAATCATGTGAAGGCTTTGTTTTCATTTGATGCAATTGATCGGGAAGACGCAACTCATTTAAGATCAATGCTCGATAATATTTCTGAACATATATGCGCTTTATCCTTGCTCGGAGAGAAAACGGAATCCTGGGATACGATGCTGATTTTTATAATTACTTCCAATTTAGATGTGCGCACCGCTAGAGATTGGGAAGAATTTCAAACCGCTGACGAAATTCCTACGCTAAAAGACTTGCAACAATTCTTAAAAGGCAAGGCGGATTTCTTAGAATCAATTGCAATGAAACGCGGCGAAAGATCTATGAGCTCGTTGCCAATGCCAAGGTCTTAATTTCAACAACAACAGCTACGAAATAAATCGTATCGAAATTTAAATACAAACGCGCCGAATACAAATACGCGATCGATCGCTACAGTTAGAATGCATTGCGCTATATGCAAAGGTAATCAACACACTTTGACGAATTGTTCGGAAATTCTTCAAATTAGCTGTCATGAATGCTTCCGAAAGATAAAAGAATTGCGCTACTGTATTAATTGTTTAAAGAAGGGGCACCAAACTCAAGATTGCAAATCTTCTTTGTGTTTAAAATGCGGTCGAAGCCATAACACCCTCTTGCATTTTTCAAATAACGAAGCCGCTAACGGCGCGGGAAGTGAGAATCAAAATTCCGTTTCAATTAATTTGGTTGCAGTTAACGCTTGTGCCCTTATTACAGGACAAGTTCTTTTACCAACCGCAATTGTTCGCGTTCGTGACATAAACGGTCAACCTCATTGTGCTTGCGCCTTACTAGAGTCAGCGTCGCAATCTTGCTTCATAACGCAAGGGCTAGTAAATAAATAAAACTAATGTAACTGAGAGCATTTCATGTAACGTAGCTCGTAATGATCCCATTGATCGCCTAGATGCTACCATAGTAAAATTCTGGGAAATCGAGGAGTTCCCACCGGTTAGGCATTTAAGTATTGACGAAAACGCGTGCGAAACTCAGTTTCTTTCGTGGTTAAGATTTCAACAAGAAACTTGTATCGCCTTGGTGATTCTTTTGAAGCTGCTTCAAAATGATTTTATTCTCTTGAGCGCAGATTATCGCAAAACTCGCGCTTAAAACTTCAAAACTCCGAATTTATGCGCGAATACGCCTCTTTAGGGCACATGATTGAAGTACCACGTGTAGATCTGGCAGCTAACGGGCCGCATTTTTACTTACCGCACCATCCAGTTTTTAATGACTCCAGCTTAACGACAAAGCTTCGGGTTGTCTTTGACGGTTCGGTTAAAACAACTTCGGGAGTTTCGTTAAATGATTGCCAGCTAGTAGGTCCCACGATTCACAATGACATGCTTTATAATTGCTGCGTTTTCGACGCCCCACCTACGCAATTACTGCCGACATAACAAAAATGTATCGTCAATTCTGGGTTGCTCCTGAACAGCGGGGCTTACAGCGCATCATTTATCGCGAAAACCCGGACGAGCCAATTCGTATTTTTGAACTTAAAACTATTACGTATGGAACAGCAGCGGCGTCCTATCTAGCGACTCGTACATTTAAACATGTGGCTGATTCGGTGGCCAAAGACAAACCGAAATATGGCCAAATTATACTTCGGGACTTTTATATGGATGATTTAAATACCGAGAGCGATGATGAACTTGAAGCAAAAACCGTATGTAAAGAACTTTATGATGCTTTGCTTTCGGTTTTCGAGTTGTGCAAGTGGACATCCAATAATCCTCGTATAATTGCGCATTTCTCTAAATTTTCAACTGAAGCGTCCGCTCATAATTTCGATTCGGAAGCGCATTCTATTATCACGAACTGATCGGAGCGTTCGTATTCAGAAATACATAATCGATAATTCCGAGTTGTCCGTGGTCCTACGGGAGACATCTACGCGCGGTGGCGCACAATCGGAATGCAATGTAGCAGCGCGCGCCGTCTCCTATTCGAGCGGGCGCCACGACGTCGCCCGCTAACGCCTACGCACCGCACGCGTCACAG
>JARJDT010026947.1:0-13770 GCA_030264655.1 Leptusa sp. GC000079 | reverse complement strand
TCACTCACTAATTAATTGATTAACATGCACTAATTGTATCCTATCATTAATTCATTCAAACTCCAGCAACCTGTGCTTCTCATAACCCATTCGTTCTTCAATGTTTTAAACCAACAACGCGTTTTTAACACAAAATAATCAACACATAAAATATTTTGGTAATTGTTGTAAATGTGTTGCAGAAAAAACACACTATTGATTTTATTTCATTCGAAAATGAACTAATAATGTGCGTTTCTATTGGTGTATGGTTTTATTTTTGTGAAGGAAAATACGAATTTGTAATTGAATATTTGATTAGTACAAACAAAACTCGGCAGAGTAGTTAATTATGAAGCAGTAGTAAATGTTTTTTTTGACGAAAAACCTTGTCCAACCCTATATTGGTTGCAGTTGTATGGAAAAATCTAAATGTAGACGATTTGCATATATAAATTTCATCGACTGCAAATTTCATATTCGGTTACATCAAATATTCCTAGTTTACATTGGAGTTTTGCTGAATATTTATATTACCCACAGAAACTACCTATTGTTTGTTAATTAAAAATGTCTACCAGTCTACTATTTGCATTTGCTTTAATAAAGATTTGTAGCAATTTTAACAATGAATTTAAATTGGTTGTATAAACTTTTAAATGTTATCTTGTTATTGCCTAAATACTTATACCTAGTAGTTGAGAAGCTGCGTTGTTTTATGTACACACATTACATTCTGTACTTAAACAAAATTGTAAGGATTGCAAAGCGAGATAACGTTAACTTTATCGACTACACTAGAAGTCTAGAAGGTATAGGTACACACTGTTTTATATAAAACAGTGTTCGCGCTCGATTTTTTCCCATATCTTCCCTAATACAGCACTAAAGCTAAAGGCAGCACAGCGCACTTATAGCCTTCCTTTTTGATATTTTCGCGTATTTTATTTTTGCGTCCCTTGATTCGTTCCCAGTACAAAGCTCAGCTATGTGATGCGATGATTCGGTTTGGCTGCCTTTAACTATCTCATGCTCATGAACAACAACGTGCCGAATACACGACGCCAACTTTTTATGTCTCAATGAAGCAAAACTGTTATTTATTAATCTTGTTACAAGAACAAACAACTTGTTTGGGCCCTGCTCGTGCTTATGTGGATATTCTTTCGAAGCGTGTGTGTTGCGCAGAGTTACCAACCAGCAGAGGGTCATAAATAGCATTCAGAAGCGGCGTAAACCGTGTAAATACGCTCAATGTAAATAAACAAAACAAATACATTAATTAATTAGCCAGGCGCACGGTTTATGTTTGCGCTGTTAATTATTATAATTTGAGTTTAATGCATTGTCTTTTGCATATGGAGCAATAAATAATAATTAGTTATTATACAAATTGAGGAAAAATCCCCAAAAAAATCATGCCACTTCTCTATATATTTTGATATGATTATAACTTTGTCCGCAGAATTCCTTAGGTGCTATCAGAAAAACTTATAATAAGTCTACGGTTTTTATCAGTATCAATTTCAGCGTTACATCTCACATTTAACATCACCTTGCAGACGTTATTTTCTTGCAACATTTATTTTTATTGGCTAGACGAAGCTTGATAATTTGTGAGCTGTCTTGGAATGAATATACTTTCATTGCGTTCCCGTGCCTGCCTTGGCTTGGCTTCAGATGCTTTGCTAATACACGTTCCTATCAGTATCCCATCTAGTTATGAAATAGGCACTCGTACATTTCCACAATTTATACATCTCTGCATCTCGCGCCTTCACCTCAGCGAAAGCCATAGTCCGTGGAAGAATATTGCGATTGGAGGCTGTAGCAAGTTCGGGATCGCGCTTGTTTGTTTTCACGGATGGCTCGTTGTCGACGAAATTATAGCGTACGCTTCGATGCTTAATGCACACGTTCGTAACGTAAGTACTTATGTGTCTGCTCGTTTTCTTGTGCGCTTATATCATCGCAATATCACGCTCGCACTTATACGAAATCGACACACAAAGTGTTTGCTATAATCACAGACATTACTAAGAAACGGAAAATCTATGGCCAATCAAATTTTTCATAAAGGTATGTTGAGTTTTCCTAGTTTTATTGAAAACGACATAGTTGAATTGAGTTCCGTTGGGAGTAAATAAAATGCGATTGGCTTAGGAGGACATCCAGTGTTTTATCCGAGATAAGGTGTTGGTATGAGGCAACTAAGTCTAGTGCTATACCGATGGCATTGCCAATGTGTGTACGCCGTACGAAGGAATATAATTTTTCGCCCGTTCGTAAATCCACTCAGATGGTTTTCGCACGCTGGAGGCGAGCACGTCGTCTGCGATAAGAGCAGCGCGCCGCATGATTTTCTTCGCGGCGAACTTACACTTTCTAATAAAGTCGAGGTCGCCTGCGGGATGCCGAACTGCCATGGGCACTGTGAACTACGATCGACTTGCATACTCGTATAACTTATGTAACTATACCTACGAGCAGAACATTCGCAAAATTATTAAAATTGCAGAAAAATTTTACTGCTTTATTAGTTTCTAGGTATGCCCATATTTTCCAGGATAATAAAAAAGTGCAAACAAAACGATAAGTAACTTTTATGTTACCACATGAAGTTTGAATATTTCTACAGAAAGCAATAATGAATTTGATGTTTCAATTTACAAAACTAATCTTATTTATTATTTTAATTAAATTTTTAATGTTTTTCAAAGTGCACTATTAATACTTAATGCGTAGGAAGTAATTTTGATTATGTGCAAAATACTTTAGAAAATACGAAATATTGTTTTTAATACTGCTAAGATTTAGGTAGTATTGTATGAGACGAATTTAGGTCAACGTGACAATACAAAACGTCAGTAAGGATAACTTGATGATCGTACATTCAGAGGCCACAAATGACGTAGGAATTCAGGAAATGATAGAGCATTATGATGCGTCCATTTTAGGTCCTCGTTTATTATCACCACTAAATTAGTCTAAGAAACGTTCATTTTGCAAGGAAGATTAAACCCTGTTATTAATCACTCCCAGAACGCTTCCCTTCTGCTTTGCTTTCAAAACTTTTTTCCGTACTTTTCGATACCTACTTATTTCGAAAACACTCAGTATATAAAATCCACAAGAACTTTATCATTAAAACAACCAACTAAAAATAAGAAAAATTATAAATTGTATTATTCGATTAAGGAAACCTTTATTCTTCTGTACGCTTCCAGTGTGCACACGCGGTAAAAATCTAATCACGTCCGATATTAACTAGCGACGACGACGACGATGAACGACAGAAGGTTGGCGAGCGCAGCAATTTTACCGTGTGCAAGCTTTGAAAATCATGAGCAAAACGTATTTATAATGTGGGTTAGCATATCTGGATGGATAGATGCGGATGGATGGCGAAAACCGACCGACCCAGTTGAAATAAAAAACGGGGCACGTTTTCATCATCATCATCTCCGGCGCGACCGCTTCGTTTTTTTCATTTCCTTTTCTTCGTTTCGTTCGTGCGCAATACTTACCTATGAGTCCAACTCGTTCTTCATACCCAAGCATAACTTTGGAAATGAGAAGCAGTTATCGTAGAGGTAGAAGTGAACACGAAAAACGAAAGAAAAACCTAAGTGGAGGTGAGTGCTGAACGCCTAAGGCTGTTATTAACTATAATATGTAGGTGTAACAAATCAACCGGCGTATAAAATATTACACAGCCATAGATATACAGGGTATACTTGTTGAAACCAATCCGTAAAAAATCCAACTTTCCAAATCTCTTGAGAAAATCTGGGATATCGCTGCAAATTCCTTTTGGAATTTGATAATTGCACAATGAAGCGATGCACGCTGCCGGCGTCTATGACAATAGTGATAGTTGAACAATAAGCAACAAAAGACAAACTCTCAAATCGCATAAATCTCGAGTACCAAGCATTATATTCAATTTCCGACCTTGTGTACCGTGCGCCGCTTTATTGTCACTTGTACGCTCATCTGTTAGAGGGATGAATTACGAGCCCTTAAAATTGTTATACCTAATGATCGTTTCTTCGGAGAGAAACCAGAGGCAACTTGGGCAAGAAACAAGGACACGCGGACGGTGTGTTGGTGACAATACTCCTCGTTAACGACCCACTACAATTTTGTATGATACTTAAGCTGAGAGAAGATAAATATCGAATTTGCTCATGAACACATGAACATCACCGCCGTGGTATGAAATTTAAGAAAAACTGAAAAGAAGAATGTGAAGTAGGTGGAGTGGAGAGGAACTTTCATCATTAAGTAACAGCACTTAACGTTTTTCTTTGGTCTTTTTTGCGTAGTTTGGAAGCAAAGTTGTCACATGAAATTCGATATTTTCATACACAACAACAAAGGATCGCAAAGACGCCGGCGTGCGTTTGGTTGGAAGAGTTCGCTTGATGGTTTTATTATTTCCTAACTTTGTGTCTCTTCGCGTAGCGCAAGCTATTTGACGGTTAAATTTATAAATTGCCATTTATTGAAGCTCATGCTAGTCTCTCGGTCCCAGTGCTGATCGTTGTCGTTGGCTCTTGTCGTCGATGAGAGTGCTACTCTTCTATAGCTGATAACTGGCATAACCGTTCGTGTACTTTTATTTTATACACATTCATGGAGCCACCAAAAATAATAAAAATAAAACGATCAAAACCGAAAAGAAAAAACGTTTTACACAGCAACTGGTAACGTAATAATGACCGGTTACTTTGTTGTCGGCAAGTTGTAAGCAATACTTTTAGGCGATGCTTTCGGGTAATTCGATAGTTTAATTCACACGTCGATATTGCGTTACACAAAAGCTCTTTTTCCATCCATTTAACACTCCTCCATCTACATATTATCATCGCAGCTACCTTTTAATGCAATATAATGAACGATAATTTCGAACAGTAACAGTTTGATTCTTATCACACCCTTTAAATCAAAGTGTATCAAGTTGCAGTTGCTGTTTAGAAAAACACTTTGTATGTTAGTACTTACAAATGAAGGTTTCCAATGCAATGATACTTGCTTTTGTGCTTGGGAACGGTACATTGCAGAAAATACTGGATTGGCAAGTACCAACTCCAAAGGAGATAAAATCGGTCGCGTTAACGAGAACTGATAGTTTGGGATGCTGCTTGGATTGGGAATCTTGTATTTGTTGGCTTCTAGCCGAGAGTGGAATGAAATAGTGCTCTACTGTTTCTATACGCCAAGCATCTTTTCTATTCTATATTGGTTTTACTTTTCTAAAGAGCGACGATCAACGACATGTTTGTTGCAAGATTGTTGGGATATAAATGGAAAACGAGAAAAAAGAGTTTTCCATAGATGCCTACAAAAGAAGGGGAGATATTTCTGGCCATATTCGGACATGTATGCCATACATGTCGACACCACAACACAGAATACTAAATCAAAAATCAAATACACGATGAATAATAAACAAAGTGAGAGTGAGAGATTTTTGCCACACAAATTGTGCAATTTCTGAAAGCTTCTGCATTGTTAGCTGTTCGATCAGTTTTCGAGATTCAATCAAAAATTAAAGATTTATTGTGTGGCCAAATCAAATGCAGGTAGGAACGCAACCAATTCGACTTCTTTCGCAAAGTTTGAATAGGAAGCAATCTGTATTCTGTATGAAATTATTGATATTACAATAACGCATTGGTCATGGGTATAGAAATCGATGAATAGGTTGTTCTTTTCTGAAAAGCGCCCAAAACCACAGCTGACTACCTAGATCTTAGTGCTGTCGAAGATTCTGAGGAAGAGCATTTTTCAAAAATTTAAGTGTTACCTATACGCACAACCCGGAACGGTTCTAGCTCGTTATCCTCAAGTATCAAGAACGAAGAGTCTTTCCCACATACGACATAACTAGCAGGTAATAAATGTATAGAAATCCAAAATCACAAAAACCATGCGTAACCGACAAAAAAACCTAGCCGAAAAAGTTGAATAACTAAAATTATTTTCATTTATGACCAAAATGAATAAAAAGATGCGATACAAAGAAGAAACGCGCACCGGCACACGCATTCAACGCGTACGCACACAATCATCTCACGATAATTGGACCGTTTTTAGTCTTCCACGCGGTCTCTGGCACTTCGTCTTCTTCTCTTTAATAAAGTTAGCGTGCACAACCAGTTTTCTTGTTATGTGTGGCATGAGTACTTTGCCGCTGACGCTGAGAGACCAAGAAGACCAAGTGCAAGTAAGTACGTGCACATACCCGACACTTAGGTGAGAAACGTGTGTACCGATCGTGTCTGCACGGCCACGACGACGTGTTGGCCGGTGTTTGCAAGAAGCTCTCGTTTTCTCGTTTCTTTTGTGTTGCGGTTGAAAAAGCCTCCGCGGCCAGTTCACCACGTTCCAGTATGGTATGAATTTAAGTTAAGCTAGGTGTTGTTGGGTGCGCGCTCATGAACGCGAACACGGGACGATGAGAGAAGAACAGGTTCACAGTTTTCGTTCGTTGCGAATGTGTGTTGGCTAATATCGCCAATGCCGCCGTTGCACTCATTATATGGGGCGATTATAAAAGCTGTTGGAAAATAAATTGCACGTTTTATGTGCGCTGTTTTAATTACGAGCGGACGTAATTCGTTTTCGCTCCTTCATCCTTCTTTACTCGCTGCAATAACAACTTTCTATTTATGCAAAATGAAGAAAACTAGCAACTTATGGAACTTACTTTTCAAAGGTTTCACAAAAAAATTACCTGATACAAGATGTAAGGAAACTGAGTCAGACTTGAAAAATATACGGCCAAACTCTAGCAGAGTTAAAGTGGTAAAAAAAGAAGATAAAACAAGGACCAAAAGGATAAAAAAAACGTGCACTTAACTACTATAAACAGGTAACTGTAACGTGCGGGCGTAAAAGAGTTACCCGTTGATGTTTCGTCAGGGCATTAAAGAAGGAAGTTGGTAGTGATAGTAGTGAAGATGGTTGCGACGACAAACACACATTTTCATATTTACCTCCCAGCAACATCCCCGACTTCCAGTCCCAGAGCGCGCCAGGAACTTCGCCAGGTTGTCGGTCCTTTGGCGTAATAAATAAATAAACTCAAGAGGTAAAACAGAGAGTAGATAACGTTGCTTTCCCATAGAAGATACAAGGGAAGAGAGCAACAGACATACACTCATAATAAACGTTGGAAGCAACGTACGCGAAGCGGAACGGTCCAAGGAACTTGCCAGTATCCAGCGCGCAAAGGAGGAAGGAGGCAAAGGAAAATTGAGCCAAGGACGCTTCGTCCTGACGTAATGTTGATGCCATGTTGTCCGTACTCCTTGCTCTCCTGGCTTGGCCTAGTAGCCGTTATTTATACATGCAGAGAAGATCTCTTGGTCTCTCTCATTTTTTCTCGTTTATTTTTCTTGTTGTTGGGTTGGGATGGGTTGAGAAGGAAAAAGTGCTGTACTGAAATGCTGCGAGACACTATGATCTACGACCGTTGCGTCACACAAAAGAACTCGTCTCGCTAGGACTCGCGCTTGCTGAACGAAATCATTCATCTTGGGGACGCGCGCTTCGTGCACGTTTGACCGCTGTAAAATTTACTACGAAAACATGCGAAATTTACTCAACAAACATGACGTGAATATCTGACACATAAACCATTACTTTATAAAGAATCTATCCCAAGATATCATGCAACAAATACACCTGAAAAGATATTTTCGTCAAAAAAATAAAACAAGTTGCAATTAAATAAAATGTAATTTTTTATTATTCAAAAATTTACTTAATAAGTAAGCAGTCCCTATATGTACACAATAAAGTGCTTTGGAATATCTCATGGAAAATATAATTTAATAATCAATTTCTTGTTCAATTATTATTTTATATATAATTATTTATAATAATAATAGTAATATGCCCTTATTTCGTTTCCGTTCTGACCACAATCGTCGATCATTTCATATAATAAATTCATTTTTACACTATTTACAATAAATACGCTCTTCTGCGCTCGTCCATCTTCCTCATAGTTTAAGTAGCAATTATCATTAATTAATTACTGCTTAGTTGTTTTATAATAGAATAATCAAGTAGTGTAAGTACATAGGAATCAAATGGAATCATGAGCAGCGTCGTGGCGATATTAGATTCAATTTACATTCACAAAAAGCTCACTTTTTCATTAATTATGTCAAGAGTAATTTACATAAATACACAGAGAGGAGGTTACAGAAAAGCATTGATCATAAGAAAGAATATAAGAATAAATCTTCAAAAGCATTTCATTGAACAATTTAACATTTCTTTCGATCAGTGCTTTTAAGTAGGTATAGTTAAAAATTGCATTAGTTCACATTACTATTTCAAACTCCTATTGGAGGTATGTTGATAATTTATTAAAGTATGGCTCACGAGCGTCTTAGAGCATCCTTACAAGCTAGAAATATCGTTGTCGGTTATTACTGAGTTAAGAAAACCAGCTAAGTAACATGATTAATGCGTCAAGAGTACTTAAAAATCATATCACTCTTGCGGATCTCGGTTGTTTTTGTTTTAGTCCCTGGTTCATGGAGTCTTGAACTATTGGCGTCTTCGTTATAGTTTCGTCCATCAGTCGAGTCGAGTATTAAAATTTATTTATTTACAATTAACCCGTCGATAGTTATATGCAACAACTCCAATCAGGATTCCACTCAGACTTAGTTTAAGCTCATTTATCTATCGTTTTAATTTTAGTAACTATTTGTATTATTATGAAAATTTTTGAAACTAGTTTCGATAAAATCACTTATAGGATTTGCAACTTGCTCACATTGAATTTAATTTGGAAAACTTTTTATTTGTGTATTAGTTAAGCACTCTTCGACGTATCCAATCCATACTCGGCTGTTTAAGTCACTTTACTCCACAAACTCTTCGTCAGATGTCCTTTATACACAATATAATAATTAACAATAAATATATAAATATTTAGAACATAAGTGTTTCTTCTTGGAATTTAATTATTTTTATCACATTTATGTATTCACCATTCGTTTTAATCCGTTCCTTGTGGATGTTGCACTGAACAAATAGATTAAACGCAAATGAATCGGTGGCAGTTGTTTTTCCCTCCAGGAAGATTGGTCCTGCCGGTTGTCACAAGGAATTAATATTTGCGACGATGCGGACGTACATAATCCAAGGAACATGTGCTACCGTTGTTGCTCGATTCACTGAAACAAAGAAAATACTGGATAAGTCAACATATTCAAACTCATTTAAACTAAAGTCTTATCATGATTGCCTAAGATTTTTTCATCTCGACTGCTCTCTATATTAGTTTAGGTCCTGGAGCTAGATTTAAACCCCTAGCATGGGTTCCTTTTATGTTTATCGTAGAGAATAATCCCCTCAGATGTAATTAGTTTCGCATACACATGCACATACATAGTTGGAAAGTTTAATTATATCCCGGGTTATTAAATTTCTCATAAATTCTGACCCTAACTTGTGTGCGCATATTAAAGCGTAAAGAGATAGTAGAAAAGGATCATTGTTACTATTACTATACTTCATATATGCGCAGTGATCATGTGGAAGAAACGAATCGAACAAATTGAACTTTGTATAACACTGAAACTTTACAATAGAAGTATAACAATGGCGCACTTGTCAAATAATCCATAAGTAACATTAAGACAAATAGAAGCGTGACAATTAAATCTTTGATTTTGACACGGCGTGGCAAATCGTATAAAGTATTAAAACGGTCACGATTGTCACTGAGAATTAATGCGTCATATCATGTTGGGTGTTATGTGTTTTCTAAAAGGGTCGAACTAGTACAGCGCGGCCCGCGGTGGTGTCGTTTCTGACCCTCGTCAACTTTACTTATATAAGACCTTTGTATCTATATCGGTTGTTAAGAGCGTTGGAAAGTAATAGCAATAGCTCCGATTCGGTCTGCATTTGATGTGAGGGTAATTAATGAAGGTGTTCAACCGCCACACGGATGGCTGAGCAAATGAGTGTGTGGCTAAAAAGTTTGCAACTACCCTAGGTCAGAAATTACAAATAAGACATCCTAATGCGAAGACCTTAATGATGAGTACGTTTGGTAGGGTAGCGGAGTGTTTGCTGTTTGCGTAGGCGTATTTCGACTGCACGTTTCAGCAACGAGAAATCGATTTTGCCTTTTGACTTTACAGCCGGGGCCAGAGGCAGAACACATCCTGCAAGTCAGGAGCGTACTATGGCCCAGTTACACAAATTGCAAGTGGATCAAAGAGGAGAATTCCAAATTGGAACAAACTCGCACATCACTCCTTGAAATCCCGCATCAAAAATTTGAAATTCCCCGAAATGTTAAACAAACTCATTTTAATTATGAATAGTTGTTGAGAATTTTATTCAGGCAATGCGAGCCTGCTGTTCACGCTCACGTTTTCCTAGTTCTGAAATTGGAGCTTGGATGCTGGATGAAAAAGAGACAAATATACGACAGCACAAAAACAAGTAACGCAATAAATGTACGTTTAATCCACATAGCTATACATCTGACTTGCGTTGATAAACGATCCGGAATTTACTGCTGCTACCTACTCCTACCATCATTGACGCGTTTGCAGCTCCTGCTCGGCTGGAATAGTACACGCGAACATTTTTCCCTTTCGGCAACACAAATCTACTGAAAGACCCAGCAACACTGCGTCATTGCACACGCAACGATCTGTATTTTATATGTACTGTTTCTACTTCCTATATGCATAACATACATATATGAATCTTTATTACCATGTGCATGACAACGTCGAGAAACCACATTTATATCACGCCAAAACCGAGTGTCCTTTGCGATAAAATATCCCCCAATTCCGTGTTTGAAAATATCCAGAACTTCAACAAACTAGGAACATTCTGTATACGAATAAATGAAATAAATGCAATCTCTAACTTCTTGACAGTTCATCTCGGCGTGAAATTAAATATATGTCGGACGCGAACCCCCTTTAATCTACGGGTTGATGAATACTCCCGGGCTTTCTCTTTCTGCAGACCTGTCATAGTATCCTTGCCCGTGGATCTATCTATGCCTATGGTCATAAGGATGAAAGCGTCCATCCGTAAAGCGCGGTTAGAATTTTCCAAACAATACATCTGACCACACGTAATATTTAAAGGGTGTCAGAATTAAACGATTTCAACTGTGCTGCCCTGATGACTATTTCCCTTTCTACTATTACGACACTAGTCCACCAGTTATAACTTCATATGTCAACCGTATCCGCATTGCCTTATCATTATCATCCCCATATTCTATGATCCCTTATGCTAACCCAACGAGTATGTGTAAATTAATGAATACTAACCAGGCAGGCAAACATGTCTCATTCGGTATTTGAATATTTTAGAATTTAGATTTCCGCATAAGGAAGCATCAAACGGACCGGCCATATGGGAAATAATACTTTGAAGTTTTGGAATATTTAAAAGTCTCAACTTTATAACGACACCCTAGCCGAACGTAACTCCTATACGCACGCACCCCTAGCATCATATTTCAACATCTTAGCATGCAAGATGCCAAAAAGCAACCGTGTAGCAATTTAATATCGTTAGAAAGTCGAATTCCTCGACGTCAAGTAATTAATGAGCGAAAATATCATACAAACAGCAATTAAAGGCCCCAAAAAGTCGAAAATATCTAGGACAGGGTGTAATTTTCTTTCACATGGAAGTCTGATATAATTGCAGGGTGTAGAGGGATGGCAACATTATGTTAACTAACTGTATCTAATTTATTTGGTTGAGGGTAGCCAGCAATGTTCCATAACAAGCGGACGTTCGTTATTGACGTGCGAGGCCTCCCAATTATTAAAACTCTTATCTCGGCGACGTATCAAATTTTGCATGCGGTTCGCAACCGGAGTTAGCCAGACCGTCGACCACCGTACATTGTTACATTTTGCTCATTGCTTTTGGACTCGCACAAATACAAAACCTTCGATGTTAAGCCTCTATATGTGAATCACAATCAAGCTATCGGTGGAATTAACGTCTGTTGATGGTGCGGGTGGCCAAACCATCGACAATGAATCTTTGTCAAACGAATATAACCAACGTGTATATCTGGAGCGTACATATACAAATTACCTCCCCGTATATTCGAATATGGGCGACATTACCCTGGAAATACTGTCAGTGAAACCGGATGATTTTCAAATGTATCATTCTGACGTTGGTCGGACATTTTTATTAGATTGAGGCCTGAAAGATTAAAGTACAAAAGGTTGCATCATTTCGTATCACGTTTTTCACTAAGCCGATTCGTACTTTTTCGAGCTCTCTGTGCTTTAGTTGGTACAAAAATCCCGTCTGTCATAAAGAGTAACTTATAACAAACGGTAATTGCAGACTGGGCAAATAAAATTAGATTTAAATCGAGGGCTCAAACATGAGTTTCCTACCGTCATACATTTTGAGCGTATTTGCATTTCCGGCGGAGTATTTATTTATTCAGCAAAGAGCAAATATTCGGCTAGCATATCTGCGTCGAACGTGAACTACTTCAATGGTAAATACGCAAAACCCCGATTTCGACGAGAATGCGGGTGCTTCCACTCCACAAAGCGTGCATCGCAACATTCGCAACGTCAATCTCTGAACTGATAAACGTTACCAGTCCCAGTGCTCCATCAGACGTCCATTGCCTAATTGCACCAAATCAATTTAATTTTGATGATTCCCAAACCCAATTTAAAAAAATATCCATGTCGGACTTAATTAAACTCTTGTCTTTATTTACGAGCGCGCCTCGCACATGCAATATTCAGTATTTGCAGCCGTATTTCCCGAACAACAAATCCGCCCGACCGTTTTTATCTATCGCTATAAAATTTTGAAATACGCTCGCGCAAACTTCCGAGTTCTCTTCGAATATAACACTCGACTCGACTCGAGTGTAGATATTACGACAAGGTCGAAGCGGAAAGCGCGCTTCAATTTTCTGCACGATTTTTTAATTAAACGGAGGAGCCCCCTGACGGTACTTTAAAATTCTTTAAAAATATGTCCCGACAAACGTTGCTTCCTTGGCGTTGCCTCGCCTTGGAAGAACGCAACCTACGAGGGCTTTGTTGTTAGGATCTAATTTAAAAATTATCGAGTGTAGCACAAGTAAGGAAGCTATACGAAAGAATCATTTTACGGCAACCTATACCAAGTGTTGTAAATAAATCAACTTAATTAATTTTGCACCAAAAATTTTTAGAAATTCGCTAATGGATTAATTCTAAATCTATAAATATGTCGTTTACGGAGAAGAATCAACTCCAATTACCCAGTTAATTGCATGTCTGCTACATATTTAGTAAAATATAATTTCGTAAAGCAAACAATATAGAGAATTTCCTCACAATAGGTTGCGCCCGGCAAAAATTCACAAAAGTTGAACACTTTGTGCGATGCGCGCGCCAGCCATATCCAAGAATAATGAATTTTATCTTAAACTTTCAAAAGCCATCAAAATTATGACGCTACACGATAGAAAAGAATCTAACCCACAATATCGTGGAAAATTGAGGCATAAGACTCAAAAAAAGTTGGTCCTATACAGAAAGAACGCAGAAAATAATTTTCTCTATTTTTGATCCATTCTTTTCCATAAAAATGCAATTATATTGTGGTGCTTCCAACGATGGTCTATCGATTACTTAGATAAGTGCTCTCAGCGTGATACCATAAACGATAAAAGAAAACTCTTCAGACACATTAAGATTACTTTACGATATTATAATTTGTTTGTTATGAGAGCTATTA
>JARJDT010026943.1:0-13100 GCA_030264655.1 Leptusa sp. GC000079 | reverse complement strand
GTAATCGCCAACCATTCTGCTAGACTTGACGTGCATTGAAATCGCGCAGCCATTCTCTCGGCTCGGCGTTTTTTTGTGCGCCCCGTTTCGCCAATAGCAATGGCAACAACCCTCGCTCGGCCTTTTTGCAACGACTAGAGAAACTACATCGGAATAGCAAAATACAATACAATAGACTAGGACTACGTAATAATGCAAGCCGGTACGAAACTTGTATGTACATTGCTTTGCATCAATTGTAATTGCGCGGCTTTGAATTGGCGAACCGGAAGTTGAGTTTATTCGCATTCGCAACTTTTGTGTAATACTATCCTTACATGCTAAATATTCATACCAGTAAAAGATAATGAAAACTAGTCTGTTATTTGCAAGCGTTTTTTTTGTTGGCGTCTTTGCCCTCCTCGCGGATTATAATATATTGAGGAAGACATTAATCAAACCAGTCGAGCAGTAGTTGAGTAGCTCAACTCGACCGAATTCACCGAAAGCGTTGAGAGTTTGTTGGTTGAGTGAAGTATGGTAAGGGTAACACACGCATTATGTGTATGTGGGATTGAGTGAATCGTGTATTGAGAGTAAACAAGACTCTTTGCTCGGCGTGCCTTGGTTTCAACCACCAAACCGGCTAACCGATGTCAATCACTCAATGTCACCTCTAACTTGCTATTTCGCGAGCGCAAACTGAAAAGGAAAACTTAAATTCAACTTTATCATTATATCCACCAGGGCCACGCAACGCAGGCACTTTTAGTACATCCTCATAAAATGCTACAAAAAATGTTGTTCATTCGTGCGCATTAGTTGAGGAACAGTCATTGTAAATCTAAACTATCGATTCTTCAAAAAAATCGCCGTTTTCGTGCTAGGCAACTTTCTATACACCGAGGGTGTAGTTTTCTTGTTTTCGGTAATTAAGCTGTTGTTCGTAATTAAGTTTCGAGCAAGACCGTGATGAGAATCTCGGAGCGACAAATTAGATCTTGCCGCTCTTTGTTTCGCGTGCGCCGCGTATTTCATCTCGCCAGAAGTCAAATAGTTGCGCGCATTCAGATAATATGCCGCAATGTTGTCTAATAGTTGGCGTGTGTAATGGAAGCGGATGCTCGCATTTCACGGGGACGTGTCTTCTTTCCGTTTTTGTTGTATGTGTACACGTACACATCGAGGACTACTAATGGATGAAATATGAAGGAATTTTTAATTTCGCCCGCGTTAAAGTGGCGCATGGCATGATTTATGAAAGGCGGCTTAATTAATTGCGGCGCCATCTGCCCACGGCGCAATAATTTGCATGCGACTGCAATTTTAAGATGTTTGCATCCTTGATTCCGTGCAAAAGTGCACTTTTATTTTATTTATTTCTTGCATTTCGACAAGTGATTAGAATTTGAAACGCAGCGCGCCCTGTGCTGCAATGCAGGTGCAGTCGCTTTTTTATGCCCTCTGTGTCAATGTGACGCGTGGGGCTGCGAGGGGAAATTCCTGGACGGCAAGGATACTGGTTTACTGGTGGCATTTGTATTCCCATCAGGAACGCGCCCGTTCACGTTTCGTTTCCCTGGTGCAGTCAGTCAGGCGGGCAGGCTGCCTTCCGTCCGTTTCGGCCGAGTACGAGTACCTACGAGTCGCTTTTCCGATGAGCCGGTTTCGTCTTTTTTGCAGCGCCCGGCTCGTCGTTTAATTGGATTTCTTTCCACGGCGAAGCTACACACAGCACATCAGTAGTAGTCTATTCCTTTCTACTCTATACTCAACCCTCGTTTGTGAATTAACTCTATTGTTCTGACTCGTGGCATTGCACAGGTTTCTCTGCCCGGCGCTTCTACCATCTCGTTCAATGCGACGCATGAAGTTGAAGGCTTCAATATTATTGTGTCGGCCTCGTTATTTGTGTATAATTGTCAGAAGTATCTTTGTGGAATTTCCAATTTTCTGACTTTAATCTAACCCATTCCTTAACTCGTTCCAGAATATACTATTCCGGGTGTAGGTGAATTATTATTTTTAATATCTTGTTTGCAAAGTTTTATGTCTTGTAAACTTTGACCTTTCTGCCTTCTGATGCTCTTATACTGCTATGATACGCATACACATTGGGCATAAATTTATGATCAACCTCGAAGGATGTACGAATATGTGTAATAACGGCCGTTGGAATACCCGAATAGTTCTTAAGATGGCTGCCTCCTCTATACATAGTCGACTTGCTTCGCTCTTGGGTTCCATGCCGGTTCTACATGTTGTATTTTAATTTCGTTCGTTTGGAGTTTCTCATCTTGTTCTTTTGAATTCTTTATTTAGCTCTTGCCCTTCTTTCGGCGGACGTAATGTGTCCCGACGGCGCTTTGCTATCCCGGGCACGTCGCATCCTTTTTCGTTCTTCATACCCATACAGGCACACATCCCAGGATATAGGTTCCCCAGATCGGCATTTTCTTCGTCTCCTTGGTCCTTGATGTTCTGCTTCCTGCCGTTTTTGTATACATATAGCGTGTTATCTGTGAAATGTTCTGTTTAACACCCTGTCCGTTCATTGCTTGTCCTCCTGTCGCTGCCCCCCCTCCTTCACGACATAAAATATAATAAGGCCAAAACTATTATGTTTCACGTTCCTCACATCATTGCATTCCGCAAATGGTCGACGAAATGTGTTTGGGATTTTCCACAATTATAATCGCCCCCCATCCCTGCTCTTCTTACACCCCACTTTTCTTTGGGTCTTTGAGTAGTGAGCACACATTTTTCGGCAATAACTTTAACGAATATTAATGCGGTGTATGCGCGCGGTAGGTGGTCTCTTGCAATAGAAAAGTGTGTACAAAGTGGCCTACGTAATTAAGTTAATACCGTCTGTGTTTATGAATATATGAGCATGCCGCGGTCGTTTGCTCGACCAGCTTCCAGGATGGGGCTGCTGGGTTGCTTGGCAAAAGTGTAATGCTAGTATAAATTCACGAGGTAAAGTTTCGAGCTCTCCGTGTTCTCGTTCACGGAGTGCACCAGAATCACTTTATTATAAAAGCAAATATCTTGACATTAAATATTGCTTATATTCAAATTATTTCTGCAAGCTGCGGCCCAATTAGACCCCCGACTAATTGAATCTCACCCGTTCTATACTCGCTCGCAAACTCCGCAGTTCGCGAGTTCAAGAGTGTCTCAACCCCCTATGTCTTCGCCACTTGAGTCGTTTTCTCGGCGCTTTCCTTGTGAAATCAACTCCTTTTGCGCCTTGCCGCCCTCGCCGTCGAGATGATATTTGCCTTCGACTACTGCCTTCGAATATAAAGCCTGTTTCATATGCATTTATTTAAATGATTTTTAATCGAATTTCCATTATTTTCTGTTTACTTTCGCTTCAACCCTGGATGCCAGAGTGAGAGTTCAATATGCGAGCGAGCGCCAACTGAACGTAATTACTTCTTAATAGCCTTGCTATATAACTTGTTTTCGGTAATTTCGTTGTGAGTTTATCAGTGGATGGATTGGATTTGGGTATTTAGGCATTTTGACTCGAACATGTAACGGGATTTGGTTTAAGCTAATAAGATCAATACCACACCGCGCGTGGCGTAGGCAAGCAAAGCGTGACTCGAAAGAGTCGATATAGGAGCGCAAACATCAGCTTCCCGCACTTTCGGGCGGGGGGGCCAGCAAACCATCGACGCCTGTACTTACTCTAGATATAGCAGCTAATCGCGTTTGCCCGATCTCTCGCCACTTAACACCTCAAACCAATTAACGCGAACTTCATCCCAACTATTTCCATATTCAAACGAGGAGCGGCTCATGTTTGCGCGCTCGCCTCCCGGTGGTGTCTTAACAGGCTGAAATTTGTGATTTATCGTCGCCTTAATATACTAAATCATGCCGCGATGTTTTGTTTTCTGTCACTTATTTCTAATGCGAATTGACGTAATTAATTTGCCGAGTCAGCGCTATTACCCCCCTATTACCATAAGAAGACGCACGAATGTGTATCATGCGCCCGGCGCTTGGACTAATCCATGATGGAAATGAGCCGAAACAGTCGGTTGAATTCTGAATTGCGAATCGGGAAACTCATCCCGTATATTAATTCTTGCAGTGCAAGTGCTCAAAGTTGAAGCAGGAGTAATTCTGTAACTAAATTCCTGTACCTGTCAACCGGTGCGCTTGCTTGTCTCTACTTGGCACAGCATCAACTAACTGTGTTATGCTTCCCAGTAAAATACACATATTGCATAGAATAAGTTAGTAAGTACGTACATTTTATAAACTACTATTTCTAGAATTCTAGAAGTGGGTTAACTTGGGCTTATCGTCTACTAAGAAACAGCTGTTCAAGCACACAGAAATTAATATAAATAAACTTTATTCCTAATAACTTTATAATGCTTGTTATACAAAATAAGGTTATTTGGTTGCCTATAGCAGATTTCTCATGCTTCGATGTAGTTCGATGTTATGTTTGTCCATAGATTATGATAGCAGCGCTGGCCCAGTGTCAATGGGCTAATGAATATCCTTAATTGCATATCTAGCCATTAATTGTCAATTAGGCACTATACAGGATTACAGCGTCAATTAGAAGCTACTGTTTGCTTTTACCACACACTGCAGCAATGCAGCGCAACTACCCCTTCATCCTTCATATTTAGCGCATCATTTTTGGATCGTAGCCAACTGTGCGACGGTCTATTGCTCTTGAATAAACATATAATTTCCATCAAAGTACATCTTTATAAATTTCTGCTTGTTCCGCGTATATTTTATTTATTTATGTATTGATTAATATGTATAGTTAAATTTGGATTTTCTCTTTGTTGCAGGTGAGTGCCGCTAAATAAATTGCCCTCCCTCCATCCACCCACCCACATTGTGGTGAGTTTTGATTTGATCGATGAGAATCTCGCCCCTTCAGGCTTCTGCATGTTTGATTGATGAGTGCGGATTTTAATATTACCTGCTTTAATAATTAAACGGTTCAACGCTTCCCCGTGTCCCATAAAAAGTCGGCGATACTAAAAGATACAAAGTTGCGCCGTGCGCGCGAAGTAAAACGGAAACGTGCAAAGATCACGTAACTTTTGTCTCGGCAGCTGTAGTTTGCCGGCGAGTGTAATCATATAAAATGCAAGGCGTCGAGGTAGATTTTCCTTTCGAATTTCCTCAGGACGTCGGGAAAAACGTTCGAGATAAGGGGCCGAAATGAACTTGTATCTCTGCCGCTGGCTGCCTGCTGTACGTGTATGTGTTTATGCGCGCTTAGGATTTTCCAACAACGACAAAAGTTTTATGCAATGGTTTGTACAAGCCGCAGCAGCGCACATTTCGCCAACAATTTCGTCCTCAAGCGCGCGCGTGTAAGGTAAAACCTAAAACGATGACGGTCGACACGTATTCATGCAAAATAAATGCGAGTTGTTGCGTTTTCTCCCGTCTCCCGTCGCTGAAGGGACTATAAAGTATGCGCCTTAATGAGTACGCAGGAATGTATTTATTATAAGCGACAGCCCCCGCCTATTCCGTAATTGCCAGATATTTAAACTTTTCTTAGAAAAGTTTTAGCAATTTTGTTGTTGTTTGCAAACGGTGAATATGTTGGTTGTTTTGATTTTGTGCGCAAGTCGCTTTATTTCGCGTTATTTTTTTGTTTGCTTTCTCTTTCTGCGGCGCGCTTCTGTGTTGGCTTGGAAAGCCAGAAGTGTCAGACGTCGGCGTCGGTAATTATTTTCCCTAGCGGTCTGAGATTTCTTCCGACCAGAAGACACCTGGCTCTGGTGATAACTGACGTCCTTGATGGCGGTAGAGCTCTTGCTGCGGGTTGAACGCGAATATCCTTAGTAATGAGGTCTAATGCATAGCTCCCTAGTCGAGTATCGCGTGCATTATATATGGCTTTACCCCATCCCCCCTAATAAGCTGTTTCGTGTCCTATATCTGCTACTATATTTCCATTGCGGTTTGCCTCCTCCGCCTCGACTTTCTGTTTTCTTATTTCGTATTCGTTTCGCTCGATATAACTACTTGCTACATTTCCTCTTTTCTAATTTTCACGCACGCGATTTTAACGCCATCTATTTGGCTCAAAATCATACAAAAATGTTGCTTAACAGTGAGAATATAGCACAAGCATTTTTGGGAGTTTTTAGACAACAACAAATTTGCAACAATTCTCGTATTAAACTAAAATTGTGTATGTTCCATGTTGGAATATTTTGGGATTATTGCGGAATCAGCATAATTCTCACCGTGGGACCCATAAAAGGGCCGCGGCGAAACACCGACATTGTTTCGGCATGATGCTGGCGCAAACTAATTCGCTCTTGTTTAGCGAAGCTGCCTTCGTGCCTTGCGCACGATTTAAACGAATTCGTGATCATCGTTAGCCTTTGTTAATCACAAAGGGCAAACAACTCCACTCCACGTACTATAGCATAACATTTACGCTATTAAAAATGAAAAACGTTAAAGAGCAATCGTCGAGAGACGCCAGAGTATTAGCGATTGCTAAAGTGATGAAGAACAACCTATTGCAACAACTAAGAAACTATCAAATTCAGATCTGCACTAGTGCCGCAAAAAAGGGCAAAAACGAAGCGAGAAGAGTTTAAGATTGGCGGATAAAGTCTATTTTACACTGCATGCGCACACTTTGAGTTATTTCAACGGCGTCCTTGCTGGCTTGCGCTCTCTATGCACAAGACACATCGTGATCCTCGCATAATACATTCGCGTACCCACGCGTAACTGTTTTCAGCACATAAATCCACGCTAAGTCCTTTTCAGACAGCGACAGCAGGGTTTCATATATTTCCCTACCCACCTACTCTCTTTACTCTTGATGCGCTTCCTTCGTGGACAGCTTACAGTGGCTGATTTTTTTTGTACTAAGCGCGCAAAAAGTAAAGACCATGTCGTCACGAATATTAATTAAAAACGTTGACAATTTCAAGTGCGCGCCTGATTTATTTAAATATTTGTTCAGGGCTGTCATTTGCTGCCACAGAAAGGCAAAACGCTTGTACAATCGAATCGGTTTATTGGTATAATTCCGCTCGACTGCAGTCGAAACTCTGATGGGTCTTCAGTTCAGTTTCACAATGTCTTCCGTTTTCATCCGACTTCGTGTGTATTTGTGTAATCTCGACCCTTATGCGCCGTACGCAACTCACATATAAGTTTAAGTAGAGTATAAAAGGACATCAAAACCTTTCCTCCGTTTCCTCCCTTCGTACTTGAACGTTTTGGTGAAGCTGTACAAACATATTTCCGGTGAACTTCTTCTTCCTTTGGCCTTTATGTCGTTTTACCTTGTGTTTTGTGTAGTTTTAGTACTGTGTAATGAATGTAAGCAAGTACAGGGAGTGTTTTATTTTTGAATGTCGTAATTGAATCGCATATGGTGTCTTGCTGGTTGCTCAGGTTGCTGGATGCAAATACTTGTTGATGAACAGACGGTATTTTTTGGACAATTGCCTAATCTACGCTGAGGTAGAACAGCTTATTCGCGTCTTGTTAGTTCAACGTTATATTTACTTTGGAAGCGTACCGCTTTGGCTGTGGATGCAGCCAGCAAGGAGTGGGAAGATGAAATACTGATAATTACCGGTCTATTTATAAGCGATATGTATCTTTAAATAAGCGCTCGTTTGCTTCGTACAACCAAGCGTTTCGTATACGTTATGCATAACAACACGAATCATTACCATACTGTGTGCTGTGCCCCTCTCTCCGCCTCGCTCTCTCTCTTTCAATAGTGTGTAAGTAAGCAATGTACGTAAGCAATTTGTTTCAGTTCAGTTCACATCATTTGCATAATTGCATCTAATAATAAATGCGCGCACCCATAGCAGACGCATAGTTAGTTGCATACATTCATTTTTCGATTTATTTATTTAGTGCTCGCTATGGTCGCATGCGGGTTGCATTATTCGTTAATTGGACGAAATCACAGATGAATCATTTACGCGCTGCTCACGTATTTTGACAAGTGCATGAAGCGTGTTCGGTAGCAATCGGTCATCCATTGGCCGCTACACAACTGTTCTCTGACTTTATTAATATTCAAAGTGCATGGCTTGCTGCCCTGCTGGCGCATTGTAGCAGGCCTAGGTGTGTAAATAGAGTTGCAGCATGTTCCATAGGGGCCTCGATGTCAATGCGTTGTTAATTGGAGTTTTGTCCCAAGCGCCATACTTTCGTTTAGCGCCGCATACGGTGTGTGTTTGTTTTAGTGAGTCGCCATTATCAATTGCTATTAAGGCAGGCGAGCGGCAAGGCCAAGCGTTTTCTTTGTCGCAAACGTCACAATATCAGACATATTATCTGAGCGTGTTTGCATATTCTATGCGAACAATAATAATCATCATCATAGCTGGTATGTATACGTTTGGTTGAATAGGACGGTTAAATTTCCATTGGATATAATGCCCGACCATATGTCACATTAAAGCTTTTGTCTCTACACGCTCACACAGGCAGGCACGCAAAATGTTGGAGGCTGCTTCCGATTCTGATTACCTGTCGTACGTATACATAGCCTTGGCTGGTGTGTCGCCAACTAACGCTAGTTGCGCACCCTTTAATAACACTATCTCACTCGTTATCCGAAAACGCGCTTCGGAATCCCGGTTTATCCCGGCTGTATTGTTTTATGCATTGTAATCGGATAGGAGCGTCCGTTTTGTGCCACCGCAATTCCATCTCGCTCTTGTTACTTGTGTTACCGATGCTATTATCCAATGTTGCCGATGTCATTGGATTGCCAAACTAATGGATGCCGCGTCGAGATATCAGAGTTTGATTTGCGCGAAAAACACGCAACTAACACGGGGGATTATCGCGTTTTTAATTTACAACTTGAGATTTACGATGCCCAGCAACAGCAAACAGCAAAAAATTATACGAAAACGAAGGTTATAAGCCGGCAGGCTAAGAATGTGAATTGGGAAAAGTCGGAAAGTTTCAGTTTTCGACGCCGTGTGCTTCGGAAAACGTCAATCCTGTATTTATTGTCAATGTAATTGTAGTAAAACGCCACGTGTTAGTGATTTACGGTTGTTTTTGTTTGGCTGACTGGCCTGGCCCAGGCTTCCCGAAAATTCTCCGCGGCAAACTTAACTCACTCCTCAGCAACACACAACTACATCGCCCGCATCGCGGCTTCAGTTAGTTTTAGTTCATAAAGTTCATAACTTTGGAAATATATTGCCGTGCGTTCTGTCAACTAGTAGCGCGGTTAATGTTAAACAGTTTTTTTCTCTTTGCTTAAATTTAACTTTTCAATCAATGAGCACACCCAGCATAAAGCATAGCACAAGTATAATTAGTTCAGTTGGATGACATGCATTTTTCACATATTCCTAGTCGCTTCATTCAATTTATTACTCTCAATTTCGATGGATAATGCTGAGAAAATATGCGGGTGGATACAAATTGAATTTTTTTCTATATAGACTTACTTGCTTGTTCCATGAAGAGGAAAGAACACATTCTATACGTTCCTATATGTATTTCTTTTTTTATCGAAAAGAAAAGACATTTATAAGCACAATGTGCGTCTCCGTGTGTGTGTGTGATATTGAATGTACTCGCAGAAGAACGATGCGAAAGAATTTCGAATTCGAAATAAATTAACCCCCTAAGTTTCTCGCAGTCAGTGAGCATAGAAAATGGAACGGACGCGAGCGAGAGACGCAACGGGCAACGGGAATGGAACGAACGAGTTTCCCCTCGACAATTCCAAAGATTAATAGCGCTGATATAATCTAGACCAATTTGACTCTAAAGCCATATACATATAACGACAATGACAATGGAACATTTCGTCTATCGCTTTGGATATCTAATGCTTATAGAAAATGACAATTTACTAACTTTTTCTTCTGGCTACAAACTCGAATACATATTGAAAGTTGAAAGGAGGAGAAAATGTGGTACAAGAAATTCACCAGCTGATTTTAGACAATAGGACTTGTTTGTACTTGGTGGATAATCATGAGAAAAGGGGTTAAAATGAGACACACTTTATTTAAGTTAAGTTTGCATGTTTAACTGCGTAACGGTTTTTATTGCTCTTGTGCTGTTGTGGAATTTAGTATAAGGGGGTTTGTTAAGATTTAGAAATTTCCTTCCAAGCATCGTCGTTTCGATGTTATATGAAATTACGCAAATTTGCAAAATTCAAATGGTACGCGAAAAGAAACGCAATTTCAGACTCATTTTCCCGGCTCGGTTGTGGCGCAAGTAAAGAATGAGACACAATTTTGCCGTCGTATTAGCATTTTAATGTTGCCTCGTATATACTCGTTCTACACGCGCTAACTACGAGGGCTTTGCTGGAAAAATTATGTATGGCAGGCACTTCTGCCGCGATTCCACGCTCGCTAACATTTTGTCGGCGCGCTGCTACTTGAACAGATATTGCAACTTCCGCCACGGCCCTGCCGCCAACCGCCGCCATCCGCCATCTTAACCCGAGGAAATGCCAAAAGAAGCGACGCGTGTCTTTTGTTATTAATATTATTTAAACGGTTTGAAAGTAATCACAATGAAAACTTATAACATGCACTTTGCACATTAATGTTACAAGTTGCAAAACTATAAACTTGCGGTTGGAGTTGGACCTACTTGGAAAGTTGGCACTTTGATTCGATTCGGGTGTTTGCCTTCGACATTAGGGCCACATCGCTAACCTTTTGATCTGACCTTACAAATTGGTTAGTTAGTCTCCCATCTAGAGTTAGTTTAATGCCTGTTTGGCACACCTCCTGCTCTACCCCTTCAAGGCATCGAACAATAGCATCCCTATATGGGACCTAGTCCTCTTTACTAGTCTTGTAAGTTCAAAAAATATGCTTGGCACACTTCTTGGCTTGGCAGGACCCTCTTGATTGTGACACCGACACGAGCTCCGGTGGATTGGGTAACTACCCTCTACCCTCTTCATGCATCCCTGAATGGGACGACAGGACAAGTGCCGCACGCACCGTAGAACACCTGATACTTTAATTCACTTGGGACACGCGGCAAAGCAAAGCGTGCACTTTGCTTTTTTATTCTCTGTGCTTTTTTTCCCTTTGCTTCTTTTTAAGGCACACGAAATTAAGTCGTCACAATAAATAATTACGTTTTGAGTTTTAACTCTGTTTATCTGCAATCAGTTGGAAAGTTTCGAATGCAAACGGGCGGAAAAAAGTTTTAATTGAGTTTCGTTAATTTATAATAGTTTTGTGCGCGCTTTTTCTCAGTCGGTACTCAAATTGTGCTGGTTTTTAATTTCTTTAGGTACTCGGGTAACTTGAAAGTTGAGACGAACTCTAACAACACTGTTTTCATTTGCGCGCGGTGCGCGCCTCAAAAATAAAGTAAATTTGTTTTTGTTGTCAAAACGCATTTATTCGAATCGAGCAACGAAAACGAAAGTGCTTTTAAAAATAGCGTTTTCTAAATATCCAAATTTAAGTTTGAAACGCACGAAAATAAAAACGTGAATGATCCATTAGATTTTTTCGGCCAACGAACTCGCTTTGCTTTGCTTTCTGTCGGTGTGCGTTCCGTATAAAATGTTATTTTTTCGTGTTCGTGCATAAGGTGTCTATTTTTCAACGCTTTTTTCGGTCGACATGTCCACAATAACATCAACCATCCACACGGCGAGTGTGTATTATGAGTCATTCAACTTTTACGCGTAATATCTTTAGGAATTGCCCATCGGCACAATGGCATTTTTAATTCGTTAATTAAGTGTTAATTAACAGCGTATAATATATTTGCAATTTGTATCACGGGCGGACGCGCGTTTTGCAGCACAATGAAGCCTACATATGTTTTGCATGCCTCTTGTATTCGGCGTGTGGCGTTGTGTTGGGGTTGTTTAATTTTCGAAAACCGGCGTCGCGCATTGTGCACAACGGAACATTATACCGCATTGTCTTTGTCGTCGTTTTTTAGCAACGCCGCCCCCGAACACGGATCGAGAGCGAAGCAAGCGCATGGTGGGAGGCGGCGTGGGGTGGCGTCGTGTATATGCATGTAGACACGTTGTAAAATTACTCGCCTGTTAAACAACATTGTGCATTCAAATTTATATGACTTTATGGCAGATAATTTTCTAGTTTTATTGGCATAATTAACTAGTATCGCGTTGCGCGTCTCCATTGTTAGAATAATTTGATGGCACTATGTAGGTATAGCGCTATAATTTATTTAAAAAACAGCTAAAATCTAATTTTGATCGCTTTATGCGAGAAAATAGATAATACAATTTGTTTTGGTTACTAATAGAACAAGTTTCTTTGAAACCGTAAAATATTAACGGACTTGTATGACCCACATTTACCGCTTGTAGTTAGTTCTTTGGCACAAACAGTAAGCTTTGTATATTTTCTACTTGTTTATATTTGCTCACAAAAGCAAGCACCCTTTATACGCCTTTATAAAACGTGCTCCCTCGTCCCTTGTCGGTCATCGTATACGAATTATTCGAGCATCTCTTTCGAGTCTTATGCTTTGCATACTTGAAAAATATTATTACGCATTAAACGCAATGTGCACATTAAACATATACATCTTCGCAGCACTCGTATTGTCTGATCGTCTCTATATAATAATGATAAAAAATACATATTCATGTGGGAAAGACATTAACGATATAAAGTCATTCCTGTTCTGGAAAAATAAATTCTTGTCAAGTGTCGTCATTTCATTTCATTGCACTCTTCGTGCGATACCGAAATAAATTATCATTTTTGCTTCGCGCTTTTAAATGTCTTAAGGATAAGACTGTGTGTGCAATCCTCTCAAGTCGACATAACTTGTGCTTTGCTTTAATAAAGACTCAACGTTCAGTTAACGTTGAGTTTCGGAATCGCGGTAGGTATGTGGGAGGCAAAGGTGTGTTGCCTATGTGCACGGTGCCGAAAGTAGGTCGCTAATGCCATTCGGAACAATATTAAGCAGTTTTATTACACCCGTTCGTGTGACTAACGATCGCCTAGCACGCGAACCCCCCTTACAAGGGTAAATTATTTTCATTGCGTTTTCACTTGCCTTGTCTATCCAGGCCCGCTGTGTACTTCTAAAGCGCCCCATAGGCCCATAACTCAGTGGCGTCC
>JARJDT010026939.1:0-31976 GCA_030264655.1 Leptusa sp. GC000079 | reverse complement strand
TGCTTCTAACTCGAAAACGGCTCTAGCCTAAGGATTTTTGTATTAGACTTTTCGATTCAGTTTTGCCTCCAGAATCTGCCAGTTCCCGGTGGGTCTTTTGTCACGGGACACCCTGTATAGTTCTTTAAAATCTAAAACTGAAGGTTAAAAAGTGAGTACTTGGCATGGTCTGGTCAGTCACAACGACTGCATTAATTCCAAAGGAAAACGCAAAAGAAAATGGAAAACAAACAAAACGCGCTTATTTACATGCAACGAATGCTCACAGAGTCAAAAGTAAAACGTGCATATTTCCGTGCGTGTTGTTGGCTCCTGCATTGTGTGATGACCTACATCTTGTGAGAGCAAAAATATTCCTCGGAAAAACTTCCAACATTATATGAATATTCTTTTATACCATTCGAACTTTACGACGTATTTTATATGCGCACTTTTTTACAACAGCTGAGCATTTTTCCAATGTGGTTTTATGTTCCGGTATGCACATATGCGCGCTCATTAAAACTATTCCTAACACACGTGTTCTTTTGTATTAGAATAGTACATTCTTCAAAGGGTTAAGAGTGAGGAATTCCCATTCTTAACGAGTTGAAGACTATACTTTTTCAACGACCATGCCTGAATATTTTCATTTGCAGACACAACTTTCGCCCCCATGTAGCGAATGACCATCATTAATTGGTTGTATTGTGTACACCAATGTCAACATTCAAAGATGGTCGTAGAAAAATTGAATTTATTTGCAAAGCATGCGTAATTTTTAACGCTGGATATAGGATAGGAAAGGATGAGACAAGCTGCTTGTATTTAAATCAATCTCGACGTGGCAACACACCGTAAAATCACCATTCATTTAAGTAGGTTTTCCGATGCGATAGATTTGAAATTCAAAACGTTTTCATTCGCTTTAAGAGCCGAGGCGGCTGAATCACGCTTGTGGACATTACCGGCAAGGACTATCCACCCTTGTGTGTCCATCCATATCCTCGACTTTAATTCTGCTTTTGTCTCTTCGCAATGGCGACTTGAAAAGTGGCTGCTTGCTTGGCCTGGAGTGAGCTTTCGTTTACAAATGCTCAAATTACCAAAAATCCTTTTCAACACTTTACATTCCATTTTCCGCATCAGATCAACGCTATACATATATTCTATAGAAACTATTTCAAATGGCGTTTTTCCTAAGTGTCGCAATTAAAATCTAAAGAATAAGCAACGGTTTTTCCTTCAGTTGCTAGTTGTCATTGAACGCTAATTGGAAGTCAGAGTAAACTAGTCCTTTATCTCGTCGAAATGAGCTTCCCCAAGGACTTATTTAAACAAGTGTTTATTGCATTTAGTTAGAGTTAGAGCAATGTGCGGAACGTATACTATCCGTGGTCGGACTCACTGATTCGGTTGATTCGCTTCGAGTGTTGGTCTTTAATCTCGTCCTAGGACTTTGTGTGATGTGCTTTAAGGATTTCGTTAATTTACTTTTCCGCCTGGCGTACGTTTTGCGTGGCCTTTGCGTGAGCGTTGTTGTTCGTTATACTTAGACTAAAGAATTGCCGTCAATGTTTTCAAAAGCAGTACATTAGTAGGAATTGGAAGACGCGCTTCAAGAGGGAATTGTTGATGGACCATCCTCAAGAGTATAAAAACGCGCCGCTTGAGCTTGCAAAGAATTGTGTGCGCCAGTCGCATCGCGCTAATTGCCATGTTTATCACCGGTAATTACCAAAAGTGCGTCTCTTGAAGCATTTATTCAGCACACTCAGCGATGATGATCGCTGGGCGCAATCATCCCGATGAAAAATTTTTCGCATCCCAACGCGCGGTCCATCCATTTTCAACCCTCTCCTCTGGCTGCTTCCTCCTCCTCCGCCGCTTTCTGCGCTTCGGATTCCCCCACGTGCACCGCGCGAGCTCCTTGCGATTCCGCAGTGTACGCGTATAAAAGCGCCCCTGTAGTCCTTCGTCCTTCGCAGTCGTCGGCGTTTGTTCGCCAGCTTTGCTTCATCATGCCATTTCTATTCGCATATTGTACATACCGTGATCATCGTGATCGCGCGCTCACGTTTATGCTGCCTGCGCCTGCTGGCGGCGGTGGTGGTATCGGCTGTATAGCAGCATCCCTACCACCACCGCCGCAACGGCGCTGCTCGCCCCCACCAGGCTAGCACGCAGTTCTCCCTGCAGGATAAGCGGCGGCTGGTGGGGCGGCGTGACGTCATCCTTCAGTGCGGAACAAAATACAAGCAGTTCGTGGAGCAGTCTGACATCTAGTGCGACACTGTTGAGATATGAACATACTAGGTAAGGCCCTAAGCGGCGAATACCGTCAACTGTTTAGAATCGACTTCCACTGCTTTGTTGGATTGGTACGACTGGATTTTTGATAATATATCATTAATTAAATGTGGTTTGCTTGTACAAAATTTACTTATTTTTCGACTTTTTTTTAACTTTTGCTTTTCTATCATTTCCAACTTTCAATGTTTGGTGTTTCTTCGTATTACTTTAGTTAGTTTACTCGTTTCCAAAGTCAAACTTGCTTTCAAATTTGTTTATTCGTTATTGTTAATACTCGTGTCACTGGAATTTAATACGTACCTAAAAGTGACTGCATGCGTGTATCTAAACCTATAAATATATTTAAAGTGTCTCTATTTCTCTATAAATATCTCTTATATCGATGTAAACATAAAAAGTTTCATGGTTGTATCAATGTGCGTGCAGTTTCTGTTTTGTTAGTGTGCGGACTATTTCTGACTACAATGTTGTGCGTGTAGATTAGGCATAGAAAAGCGGAAAATGTTCGGTAGAGAGAAAATGCAAACACGGAAAAAGGGTGAAAACGAATAAAATATCTCTACCGGGTTGGTTGGACGGACACACAATAGGGTTTTGGTGCTGAATTCGTTCGAATCACGAATACAACGCGCGCGTTCTCGGCCCCGATGCGGCAATAAATTTCGACCAAACTATATCTACCTCCACCTAGCGAGGCTACGAGTTTAATCTGGGCCTGTTCGCGAGTTTTACCGTTGAAAAATATCTATCGGGCATAATGAATCGTTGCCGAGACCGCATTATTCCAATGCTCAATTTTACTGCATTAACAATCGCACCACTACCAATCAAGCTGTCGGAATAAACGGAAAAATCTAGTTTGCGCGCAAATGAAGAAAAGTTTTGAAATGTTTTTCTTGTAAACAGAAAAGTTTTTCACGAAGTTTTCTGTGGGTCTTGTTTGTTAGATATCTCTTTTGCTATCAGCGCTCTCATGTCTTTATACATTTTAATCTTCCCTTATAAGACTACAGAGACCTTACAAGTGAGGCAAAGTTATATAATTAGTTCTTTTTGTCAAGGCAGATAAGCATCAAAGTAAAAGTTTTACTGGAAGGTTTTATCTGTTCCACAAAAAAAGCAAACTGTTTTATAAAACAAAATTTTGTTGATGTCGAACCCAAGTGTGAAACTATTTTCCTCTTGTTGGATGAGAATTCGGATGAACAAATAGGAAATTGCGAAAAGCCCGTATGTAAATTTAAGTTTTCAATCCGGTGAGGGATTTGATTTATTCTTTTTTATTTTCCAACAGTGGCAACATCACTATCGCGGATGCATGTGTATAGCAATTTTGACGGCAATTTTCCCACTCGGTTTGGAATCCGTTGTCGAGTCACAACGCTGTCTGATATTTATTTTTCATTCGTCTCTATCCGTTTTCATTCCGTTCATTTCAGTTGCATGCCTGCCCGCCTGCATGGTGCAAAAGTGGAAAGCCATCCTGTATAAACATCACGAAGTTGAGGCGAACATCGCGAAATTTTTCATTGTTAATTTCTCCCTGAAATTAAATAATTAACTAAACTTTAAATCTAGGCCGCATAAATTTTCACGCACGAAGAAACTTGAATGAAAAACATGTTTGTCGTCGTATTCTGCCTATTTGCATCGTCGAGGCATACATATCACCTGATGATAATTAATTCGCCAACTTTCCTGCAGTGCCTTTGGAAGTTGGGAAAACTTGCTCCTTGGTAATTCCATTCTTTTCCGTGTACGCGTCCGTCAAATTGCGGCAACGTAACAATGCAGAAGCAGACGAGCTTTATCGGAGAGAAACCTAGAAAGGGCGTTTTAAGGGATGTGCGATATTTAGGGTTAATGCCGTGTTGCATTGTACAAATTGCTCGTATTATTGCCGCGTAGTGGTGCTGACTGCAAAGCCAAAGGCACTATCGAGGAAACTTTTGAAAAGACACGTCGTGCCATCGTGTAATTTAAAACACCTACGGGAGCTGAAATTTTCGCCCGACTAGCAGGATAGATGATAAGCGTATAATGTGCAGTTAACTCCCATGGCAAATATAAAGAGCTCTTTTGTATCATCAGGGAACTCTTCGTGGAGTTTCCCAAAATTCGGCAGTCTCGAAAATGTTGAACGTTGAGTTGAAGTTGAAGATCGCTAACCTTTTGGGATTTGGGAATTACACGTGAATAATGTTCAATGTGCACCAAAACATAATAAAACTTTTTTATTCTATTTCAGTTTCAATTTGTTTACATAATTAACACAAAATATTCTTTGTTTATTTATTTATTTATAACACTATACAAATTAGTTTTATGATTAAAATTGTGAATTGGACTAAATTCAATAACTAGTTAGCATACTATTTGTTCAAAGTTTAAACTTGAAAAGTTTCCTCTCGGAAAAACGGAAAAATTCAACTAATCGAAAAGTACAACACGCACTGTATAGTTTAAATGAAATATTTATTTATTATTTCTAATTGAAATTTGTGGGTTTTGTTGTGAATCAATTTGTTTGAACATGCGAATCCTTTCTTCATCAGATGTTGTATTATTTGTAATAAAATTGAAAATTGTTTAAATATGGTTGAGTTAATTCTATTTGATGGTTGCATTGTAGATTAACCACACACGCAAAACTTTAATTTGCAGTTTGCTGCAATATTGAATATTAAGCTGGAATAAACTAATAACGATTACAAAACACATTCCAGCTTAGTTTACGATAAATTAATATCAATTTGTCTATACAACGTGTCCCCGGATGGAATTCAAAAGTGTGATTTTTTAATTTTTATCAAAAATGTTATTCTATATAAAAGTATTGCTTTTTGCAAAAACTTTTAGTCAAACAGAAATATTCAGATATCTTTATTTTTTATTATTAGAAAATTACAAAAATCGATATTTTCGGACGAAATATTCCAACAAAATCATCGCAAAAATGTCAGAATATTATTTTATTGAGATTCAAAATCAAAATAGACACATCAAATAGAAATTGCAAAATCAACAATTTTTTTGAACTCCATCCAGGAACACACTGTATAATGCAGTCTCTGCGCAGCGTAAATAAATAGTAATTTCAGGATACTATACATATATTAAGTGCAAATGGCAAATATTTACTATTTCTATTTTACCCTGTATAACAATACCTTTCCCAGGAAAATTCAAAGCGGCCGCTTCCAATTTGATAGCATAGTCATGTAATCTGTATATGCAACATTTATTTCTTCCTTTGTTTCGCTATTACCCATTCAGTTTTTTTACATTTTGACTAGATGTATCAATAACTGAGAATTCGGAATTGGTAGCTCATTAATATTTAATATTTGCTGTCACGCTAACAGACTTTACTCATTTATTTACAGTGAAAAATTAGTTATAGGTAATCGATAGATAACACTTGATGTGTATTTTGTATTTGTAGGTCAATCGAGCCTAACTAAAGCATAATATCAAATATCGATATGACTTTTAACGGCACTTTTTGCCCTTTTTGTCGAATATGAATAATTATCGAAATTGGCCAAATGGATTAGCTAATAAATAAAAGTAGAACATTCATGTGCTTTTACCCTAAATTGATGGATTGATATTTATTTCATTTTAATTGCAAACATTTTTTACCAATATTTTCTATAATTTTAACTAAAACAGTTCATGAGTACCTAAATAAACAATAATAAAAAATATATAAAATAAAATAATAAAGAGTTCGTGGAAAATAGAACTTTGGAAATACTAAACCGTTATGAATAAAATAACGGGTTGGTTTATTTGGGTTGGCAGTTGGCGTTGCACGCGAGAAATAATCTCTTGAAATTTGCATGTTTAATAAGCTTCTGCTTATCTTGATGGCGTGCTGAAACTATACAGTTTTCGTAATTTTATTTTATTTTTCAATTGTAATCAGTGATTTATGTGAAGAATGTGATTGCGCACAACGCAATGGATGAAATTCAATTCTATGCTATGTTCGCAAATGCGAATAATATTTGAGGTATTACGTTTTTACTTGAAGATTGTGAATAAAGTAATAATAATGTAAATGTGCATTTTGCATAACCCAGTTTGGGATATGTTTGCACACAAATCTATTCGCGCGCTGATGCTTTAATTCCGAAAAACAAGTGAAAACTGAGAACTGTTGAAAACGAGCTCAAGTGATGGAAACTTCTCGGTATGCGCTGCATTTGTGCGGTTTTCACTTGGGAAAATGTAGGCTAACGAGTTGAGGGGATCAAGTATTCGCATTCGAATCTACCCATGATAATGCAGGGTGTTTCATTTACGTAAAAATTCCCTTCAAACTTTTAAGTTCGCATGAGACAAAATATGAGCTTTTAATGTTCGGTAATAAGAAATCTTGAACATATCCAATAAAAAGTTTCACTAATTGAATTAAATTTTCAGTGAGTTTCCCCATTGGAAAGTTTGTTTAGATTACCTTTAGCTGTACGCATAATATACATAGATAAACAAATCCACCAAAAAGAAGTTGCATTTGGGACTTTATAAAGTGAAGTGAAACAGCGATGCGGAGATAATTTAATAAATCAAGTTAATATTTTCCTCTCGTGTAAAGCTACATTTTCTTATGCATGCAGCAAGTATTTATAAATGCAGATAACGCCAAGTGAAAGTTTGCTTTGCTCATCGGAGCAAAGATATAAGCCGGGAAGATTTTCAAAATCTCCAGATAAAATCTTATTAATTATTAACACTTGGACGCCTCTTAAAGGACATGCAGGAAGACACAAATTTCCAACTTTGTTTCTCCCCAGAGCTTAGACTAGGAAACATTTTATGGAGGAGGCAAATAAAAGCAAAAAATGAACCAATTTACATTTTGTACAGTTTGCATTTTTTGCGCGGGCGAAATTTTGCGGCTTGTAATAAATCAACTCACAGATAACAATCAGTAATTTACTGTCGAAACGAAATTTATTTCTCTACCTGATGCCCATCTATCGCAATGGTAGTTTTTTATAGTTTTGCGCTTTGATGCGGGACGAGATATTGATTTGAATCGAACAATGACCAGTGCCCGTCATACATTACGCGTCTCCCTTCCGACCTTCCGTGATGCTTGTCTGATATACAGCAATAATAAACCCGAAACTGGAGTATATTCAATTCGCTCCGTCTATGATTGCACGCACTATTGATGTATGAATATAATGCCATCCTCATATCCGTGTCTACCTTGTTTGTACACGTGTTGATTGACAGCTATTGCGTTCGGTCCCGCTCTTAAACCTAGTAATGTCCACGATCCGTGTCCAATAATGGGGGCGATTTCGTGATTCGATGTCATACGTTTCCATTTCATCATATTCGTTCAATTGAATGTTTGATGTACCGCGCAACATCGGGCTATTTTTATAACAGGGCATTGATTGACCCATAAAGCCAAGATAATTGATAATTGAACTGGGTTTGAAAATGTCAAGGCGTACCTGATTGGTACATAATCACAGTTTTGAACTCTGTACTATTCGGCAAGTTTCAAATTGGATTAAAGCCTTTGAAGTAGTTGACCTAAAATTCTATTTTGTTCCAATTATAGTATGTATCGAGTGGAAAGTGGAAATCATTACGATTAAGTATGCACTTTGTCTTCGAATTGCATTGAAGGGCTTTGAAACAATTTCGTAATGAGGGAAACGAACAATTTCCGTATGCATTGTTCATTTGCGGACTCTTTGCCAGCTTATATCGATTCATCATTAATTGCCTAAAGTTAAGTCTTGCCTTGTGGACCTCCTTTTGTCTGAAATGCCACCAATGCGCAAAAACACGAAACTTGCAAGAGCTAATTGCCACCGCACTAGTTTTGTTTTACATTTCTTCCAGTTTTGTTCCTTTTGTCGGTTGACTTGCACTTACAAAGTTGCAAGAACGCTTGTATTTCCAGCTAGTTATATTTTCTCTTCGTAACACATATCAGTCAGTATTGATTGATGAACCCACAATGCTGAAAGTTTTGCTCTATTGTTATCATGTCGTGTTGGCAATTCCATTTGAACCGTAGTAAAAAATATTTTTATGCTCAAACATTTTTGCACAATTAAAGTTTAAAACATAAATAAGATTTTGCCCGAGTTTAATGCGCGTGGCATTTATGCTAAAACGGTTGATACTAACTCAAGATGAGGGTAATATTTTACTGCAAAAATAATTTTGGGCAACACGCGATAAAAAATGGTCCACCTCGTTGTACTACTAGCTTGAAAGTTTCCTAGCCTAGTAGCTGCCGGCAACCATTCGAAGATTAACTGCGACAGCTTTATTGTTCGCCATCATAAAAAATCGGCAAGCGTGCTTTTTGCCCTCTTTTTGCAGGGTTTTAGTTTTACCAACGAATATTCTTCTAAAAAGCTGCCACTACATATGTAGACGCATTGCTGATCATACTCTGGACGGGAACAAAGCGCAATAAAACTTAATTTCCGAATTGACGTTCAGTGAATTTTTTCACTAATGTATTTTTCGAGAAATATCTATAAAAGGTTGCTTGTTTGAGTTAATAAAATAAAGTAACATACGTTGCCTGTTGCCTTTGATCTGTTTCGTACAAAAGAATGTGCGTATTCCAGGATCAGGCCAAGGACATTGCAAACAAACGGGAAACAGGACATTCACTCAGTGTATGCAAATACACCTAGTGTTAAATTTAAGCTTTCTGCTTTTGAGTCAGAAGCTTGCTGTTGCTGGGAATTTAATAAAAATGCATTGTTCAATTTTCATATTTATTCAAATTTGTCTAAATTGGAGCATAATGTAAGAAAGGGCGCCTTTTTGCTATAAGCTACATTGAGAAACGCAATTAAGATGGAAAATATGGAATATAATAGAAGCATATTACGTGCCTTAATGTAACTACAGTTGGATCTTGCCTTTCTGATGTGATTGCCGCGAGCAAAGATTTTCCCTGCCTATTAAAATGTCACCTAGGGTAGTTTTACAAAGAAATTTATTTCAAAATTTGCAGCCCTAAATTTAAATAAATTCGTTTATCTTTTTTTTGGTTTCTGTAACAGTTAAAACAAACGCAGTTTTGAACTTGGAATATCACGGCCATGACTTTACGACTTTTTAGCAATTAGCAATTAGTTTAGTTGGATCCTGGAGCAAAGGTACATTTGAACGTGAGTTTCCGTATCATGCAAGGTAGTATGCTTGAATCCGAATGTGATTTGCCCCTCACTCTGTCATAACGTAATTAGATCGGACTGAATTTCAAAGGGCACTTAACGGTCGGTGCCGCGTCATTGCCAGGATTCACTCACTCACCCTCAGTTGACGTCGATGCTTATGCTCTTGGAAGGCTTTGTGCTAGGACCGGAGGTTGGGCTAAGGACTATGCCTGGTTTTCGTGCTTGGGAATTACCAGGAAGATTTTTCCAAACACTAACCAGGAGAGGTCAACTTGAATAAAGTACAAATATAATACAAATATATTTAAACTGCGACGTTCAATGTCATTTTGTTGCAAAAATTTCTCCCGTTTTTTTAGATTAAAATTTTATTAAAGTTTAATTAAAATTAATTATGAAATATTTGGAATTTCCCGAGCAAACAAGCCAGGCAATAAGTCTAGACATCAATATATCGGCTATCAATAACTTTTCGGTCTTTGTGTCGACGTAATTTGACGTCCGGAATGTTCAAATGTTTGCATTAGAAGTTGAAAATGTGTTCGAACGAGAGCAAGGAATGCGACGCTGAGTGGCATTGGAATTTTGATGGGAAATTGAATTAAATTTCGCCACTCTCTTTCAACTTGGGCGGGCGTCTTTCATTTTCATTCGACGATATTTAATTCAACGCGTCATTTAATCGCCAACATATTACACTTTCGTGAAAACTAATTGCTTTGCGAGAATTTTATTGACATCAATTTGAAGCGAAAATAAAATATTAAAATGCGGACGAATGCTGTTCTTATCTTAATTTATGCACAACGCTTTGTTTTATGTTTTATTTGCGAGGCTACACGACAAACAGGACTATCACTTCCAGGAGTAGGTATAGTAGGCGTACGTTTGAGTAAATATATGCAGGACACACAGTAAATTTTAGGAGGACGTTTTTTGTCATTTATCTTGATATAAAAGCAAATTTGTACTGACCCTCCGGCTCTAGAGGTTTTTCCCTGCAAAACATAAAAAACTATATAGAAATACAGCATGTTCATATATCGTATGATTCAAAACTTCGTGAATTAGAGTGTGCCATTCAAAAAATGAAGCATGCCCGGGATTGTACCAATTTAATGCGAAAATGAATATTTGACGACCAATTTTCAAAAATATACATGACTTTATATGTCAATCTTTCTCTTCCATGGCACACTCTAATACAAGAAATTTTGAATCATACGATATGAAAACACTAAAAAAACAAAGCAATCTGTCATCTTTTCTGACATAACTAAATATCTTTTTGATAGGATAATGCACTAAGCGTATATGTATTAAACTAGCAAGCACTACATCTGCATTCATTTGGCAAAGTAACACATGAGTAGGGTGATGACATTTGGATACATATGCAAATGGTAATTTAAAATTAATCGACTTAATTTTGCTTGTCAACGTGTGAGCGTCATTTCTTTTGTGATAAATTACGTAAGTACGTATATGTGTCCTTCGTCTTCAACAGCGGCAGCTTCCTGTGTCGGCGGTTTTTGGGTCGTTCGCTTTTGAAATCCTTCGCACGCCGCGCTCATCAAGTTGAAGCTCTTGGCGAATTTTCCTCGACATTCGCATCGGTTTTAGCATACAATACCAGAGTGTGAGTGTACACTGCGGTCACATGGAGGTCCCATCTGTACAGTAATAAAGTACAAAATTGAATTCATTACGCGACACGAATCGTACTTACACATACACGAGGATAATGAAGAACTTTCCAACCTACAGCAGCCTAAAAGTTCCATTATTGCCTTCTCTTGAGTTGTTCAGAGTGCTTGCTTTAATTTCCAGCGCAGCTGCTACCCGCTTACTCAATTCACGTGGCTCTAAATCTCTAGTGCTTCGAAATAAAACAGAATGCAATTTGGAAATTGTCATTTTAAAGCCAATTCAATATTTTTAAAGCCGAAATAAATCCGATTACCTCTTTAGGGGTTGTTCTTTATTGCGAATGGTTGTCCTCCATTAATCAATAGAGTAAAGTCATAAGAAGCAGAAAAAAACACAGCGCACCACTAATTGGACACGGAGTCTTGATTAATCCGCACTGAGTTTTCAACCAAAAGTGGGCACCGCAAAAAAACATGGAGGATCTTCTTGGCGTCCTGGGAATGAGAGTGTTAATTAATCAAAAGCTGTTGGTTCTCTTCTATCGCTTATATTTTATGTGCACACTCGAAAAACGGTTTAATTATGGCTAAACTCGCATTTAGGAACGTTTTAATTAAAATAAAACTTTGTTATTTTTGGGCGTTAAAACCTTTGAGGTTTTTTTTGTTGCCAAAAAAATTCCCTTTTGTCACTGCTCAATAGGGAACTTGCTATTTGCACAGGCAAATCAAACAATTGCTGTACGCTTAAGTAGATTTTCCGAGGGCCATCAATGGCTCAAGGATATTTGGAAAATTTATGTAGGGTTGCATTGTTTAATTAGGGCTGCGGCTATTACCTCAACAAAACCACGAATACAAATTTATTAGCGAGACCCGCAGCCTTGTGTGTGGTCGAACAAAACGGCTCGAGGCAATATCTCTGTAACCAACGACTATCGAGGAATTGCCACACCATTAACCGAACCGTGTGCAGGTTGCGCAATCCAATCGTTAACCATCCAGTTAGTCTGCATAGTTCTAATCTAGTTGCCAACAACAAATAGTCAAATACAAGCGAATGCTTTTAGTGACCTTTGCGGGATTCCAGAGCGCAACCAGAAATATTGTGATAGCACCTCTTGCAACAGGGGGTGCTTTTGTCTTAGCTATGGCAATGGGTTGGATGCATTTATTATAAATCGAAATAAGAAATACATAAGTCATTAGAGGATAGTAAATCGTATTCTTGGAAATAAAAATTAATTAAGAAAGAAATTAATTAGTTTTAAATATTTGCTGGTAAAGTTGCACCCCCGATTCAAAATTTTCAAAAACGCGGGAAAAATAATAGCCAAAGTTCCCAATCGCATCACTGAAAAGTCTGCTATTTTTTTCGCAATTCTTGATTTTTATGTAGAACAAATCATTGAAATTTGAACTCTTTTCAGTTCAATAAATATTGTTATAGCTTATTATGATTTAGCTTGTTGTTTTTTTTTTATTTATACAGTTTTAATCAAGTTTAAACGAAATTATTAGTAAACGCTCAGAAATAAAAAGTTACTAAAACATTCTTAAGCTATGAGTCACAAAATTATTCCTCCGATAAATTACTACATAGACTGCAAATTTCAAACTTTAAATATTATATTCGTATTGTTAAAAATAAAATATAAATTAATTTAAAAAAATTTAAAAACTATGTAGAGGTGTATGAAAATTAGTTAGGTGCCGTGCAACCAAATCATTCTCCAGTCTATTATCTTCATAGCTCTGATACTCTACTCTACTCTACCCTAGTCTACTCTGGTCTATGTAGTCGATTGCCATAGAAATAGCGCTGTAGCCTTAAATAATGGCAAGTGCACGCTAGGTGCGAGCGTTTGTCATCTGGTTTTCTGATGACTGAATTGCACTGGCTGGTGTAATTAATGCGGCTAATGACGGTGCTAATTAATTTGCAGGAGCGGTCGGCGGTGACGGCGACGATGGAGACGACAAAGAGAAAGAGGAGGAGGCCGAGCGGGAGCGCCAGGAAGCCATCCGCGAGGCCGAAGAGCGACGGAAAGAGAAGCACAGGAAGATGGAGGAGGAGAGGGAAAAGATGAGGCAGGAAATAAGAGATAAGGTGAGCAGCAATGCAGAAAAATTCAGAAAAAATCCTTTGTATTCGTGTTAATCTTACAAATAACATTACACGGCCAGAAAGAGTGCCTCTGAAAGCGTTCATTAAGCGAAAGAAAATCTCATTAACTTCTAACATAATTTTGTATAATTGTTATCATTAAACGCGCTCATTTGTATTTTCTTTTGTTTCTTAATTAATCCAAAACGCGCAGCACTTTCCAATTACATGCAATGTTTTAGTTTAAACTTCTTGCAAACCTTAACATTTGATTATTGCATTAAGTTTCGTTAAGACTATACAAATGTCGCTTAAAATATTTACATTGCATTGCTTTGGAAAGGCAACATCTCTATGACACTGACAGAGCCTTGTCTGTAGAGAAAAGACTCTTAGAGTAAACGTGAAGATATAATTAAATGGCTCTCAGCGAAGACTTTTCGTAAACAGAATAAACGTGGCGCGTTTTAAATGCAATTTATTAAGCTTATCTGTACGTCAACCAAAGCTTCAACAATGTCAACCATTTAATAGCTTCAAATATGTTAATTTTATTGGATTTTTCTTTCGATTTTCAGGTGAGTTTCACGCAACTAAATTGCTTGCATTTCAAACTTCAAGAATGTGGTAAGTCGGAAAACGGAAAAATGTAAATGCTAAAACCTCCCTTCCGAGTGAATATTCCGTCGAATTGTTTAATTTAAACTAACTGCTGAATATTAATGCCGCATTAGGGGCTTAACGAGCCGTAGAAATTGCCAACGCACACCAACATTCAACCAACAAGCACATGCACATATTTTATTGTTCACTTCCAACCCAGCAAGGTTCTCGTCCCAAATATGGGCATTACATCGAAAACACAATCATCAGCACAATACAATCACATCGATATTGCCTTAATGACTAGTCAACTATCAAATAATAGTTGCGCTTTGCGAAAGCCGAAAGGAATTTCCATTTCTATAATTGCCGAGTGAAATAACTGTATATTAAAATTATGCAATTTGTCAAAATAATTCAAGCATTCATGTGAGGGTGAGCAGTTAAAATTGCTGAATTACAAGGTGCTTTAAAGCATCACAATTGCGTTTATTCGTGTTGAGTGTAGAAATGTAAATTGCAAGTCGTAATCCTAATAATAACGGCTTAACGAGTATACGTAACGACGAGAGTTCCAATTTCTCGATTTCCTGTATGTGTGGAGGTTCTAATTTCCGTTTTATTGTTTACAATTTTATTTATCTTTATTTTCTTGTATTTTTTTTTTCAAATAACAATTACAAGGAAAGAGGATTAATAACAAATTAATCTATTAAGTAAGTGCATTACTGCGGTTAGTACGACAGTGGAAAACAAGTCATTAAATTGAAACTTCACTAACTTAGTCGAACCCTACAAAGAAATAGCGTGGAAAACTGGCACAAAGTGAAAAGCAGGAAGCAGCTGAAATTTATCAACCCGTTAAGCGAAGGCAATAACTTTCCAAGTATGGGGCATAATTATACCCGACCAGAGTGTGCGCTCGAAGTCTGCCCGTAGATAAAGAAAAATCAAGTTGCGTTCAACTCTAGAAAATTGCAGTAGATTATTTTTACATTAGCACGACCACTATAATGTTTGGTTTTGTATGTTTTATTATAACATCTTGCTTGTAACAAGAACGCTTAGATTTGCTTAATTAACCAAACAATCTAGCCGACCTTAACCATCAAAGTCATAGTTTTTTGCCCTGATTCAAGAAATTATTTTGTGTTTACTGCCTGGCGCCTCCACGCTTTATTATACATGGGAGCCCGGCGCCTCCACAATTGGAAAAATCAACAGAGTGGATTTTTTTGAAAAATAACATAACATTCATTAGGAAATTCGCTTGTGTAATTTTCTTATTATTTATGTATTTTGAGAAGCGCACAATTTTCCTGCGTGTTTAGCCAATTTTTCCCAGCATAATGGAATAATATTACCCTCCAATGCACGAGGGCTTAAACCCATACGCTTTTTTATCCACGTTATTTTTCCTCAACGAGGGCAAGCCGTAGGCAGTGGTAATTTACTTTCGTTCTCGTACTTACTGCATTTGTACATTGCGCTCACGTATCGCCCGCGATATTTCCGTTGTTTCTATCAGCCACCGACGGCAAAAACAAGCGCAATTTTCGTGCGAGGAATTTTCAACGCGCTCAATTGATTGCTGGTATTGATTCTTTACACTTGCCTGAACGTTTTTGGTTACACTACTTTTATAAGAAACTTTTCGTCACTATTAATTTTAAACTGTGAAAAATCAAGGCCTTGAATGATGTTTGAAAGTAGAAGTAAGCTGTCTGAAAATTATGCTTTTATATCTGGCTACAATAGTCTACATGTATATCTCCTGGAGCACTTCTCGCACCATTGCCGCCTACTCCTTGCAGACGGGAAGCGAATTGCTTACCTACATGTGAACTAAGTACGTGTCGTCTACTCGGTGGCACATTTGAGCACACACGATAACACAAAACATCCCGGCAACTCTATTCAACTCCGATAGCTACTCCATACAGGAAGTTTCAACAACTATACTTGCATCAACGAAAAACAAGAGATCCTCCTTGTCAGTTTGCCGCTTCTCGAGCTTGGTATATATTAGTATCTTCAAGTTTTCGTCTTTACCTATACCTATATATCTTTGCTACATAATTTTTCTGCTTTCATAGCGCTCTCAACGTCACTGTAACAAAAAGAAAAGAAATTGAAACACTCTCTTCATAGTCCTTCTCAATGTGACACAACATATTATATTCTATCTACAGACGACGTGCATCTACTATTAACTACTTGCAAAGAAAGGAAAGAAGGCTGATACGTGTCTCAACAATCAAGGAGCATCTTGAAAATTTACTTTTCACTCGACAGTTTCAGTTTTTCGTTCTCAAGTCATAAGTACTTCAATTAGTGACCCATTTCTTAAAGTTTTTAGTTTTCTTTTTAGTACTTGCATTGCAAGATGAGTGCTTATCAAGACGATGAATATTTTTTTATGAGAGTGTAAAATTGTAACGAAGACCTATGGGAATTTCCTTCATTAAATCGAACACATAGCTCAAGACCATCGAGCAAAGTTCCATTATTGGTTTTAGTGCTCTGCTGCGGCGGTACCGATCTAATTAATTACAAATTGGCTAATTGGGTCGATAGGATAGATTGGACATAGCTGTAGCCTGGTTAATGCTTCTATCAATACTCATTCAAACTCAAGTTTAAACTATAATGCGCTTGTTGTTCTTAATTAAACATCAGTTTTCGAGTTCTTTAAGTGCATTTCAAGTGATTGCGCCTCGTTTTTAAATAATTTAACAAAGTCATGCATTTGATGAGGGTGCGTTTCGAGACAAGTGATAGTAACTTGATATGGATATGATGCAATAATGATATATTAATTGGGTTCTTTAGATTAATGACCAGAGTAAACATGCCACATTTGAATATTCGGCATGCATTCGAATTAATTAAATAGATATACATGGATATACAATTAGACTATCGTAATTTAATCATGGGTCACTTAGATTAGAATTAAACTAAATTAGTTACACAATCTAAATTGTGTAACTAATTTCTGGTCTTTGTGTGGTTGAAGTGTTTGCTTATATTCAAAATGTGGAATGTAAAAAGTCTGTTAATTATAGTCACGTAATATTTGATTAAGCTGCCATCAAAAAAGTTGCGATACAAACCTCTCGACCTGAACTGGTAATTACAATTACCAGCTATTTAATAGCAATGCAAAAAGGCACTAATTTTGTACTTCATATGCGTGACTGAATGAAATATGGCGTGTATTGTTTCACAACGCAATATTCGTAAACCTACATTGCTAAAAAGTGAACTCGCTTGCTACGTTACGTTGTTTAGTGCGCTTATCAGCATCTATCATAATAATGAAATATTGAAATCGATTGATGTATGCATGCCTCGCTGTGAACGAGGTTAAAACACTCAACATTTGAGAAAAGTTTACGATCGCGCTCATTAAAGCGAAATAGCAACAAAGCACTCAAATTACCACTCACTTCAAAACACGTAGATTTTAGAATTAATAAAAATTGGAAACTAGCAACAAGCTTGTTTGTTTACGTTGACATGTATTAAAGTTTATGCTTTTGTTCGCCAGTTGTAAATGCAATTAATTAAATTGTTGCTCGATGTTATAGCAAATAATGTGACGGCTTAGGTTTTAAATTTATTTTTGCCATAAGAAATAAAATAAAATTGTGTGTGGTTAAAAATAGTGCACATCTTCTTGGTCGTAAAATAAAATTGGCTTACCTATATAAAATTTACGACGTTGCTCTGTACATGGTTTCCGTTTTCGTTTGATGGTTGGTTGACAAATTTTCTTATTTTTATTTTATTTGTAGTTGTTTTGTATGTATTTTATAGTTTAAAAAAATAATTGGATGTGGAGGCGCCGGGCGAAAATGTAAAAGTATAGCGTAGAGGCACCGGGCATACAATGCATGGATATTTGAAATCTTACAAATCAATGTTCATAACATGATTTTACACGGATATTTATTAGGAAAATGTCATGGCCAAGGCTAACATATGACTTGCCCGCACGATATCAAACAATTCACCAATGAAAAACTACCCTCAGTGGCATTGAATGAACGAAAGTAGCTCTCGAAATTTATTGTGATCCGCTCACGTCCAAAAACGTTCTCAGATATTTCATTCTTGAAAATATGATAAACAGTTTTACTGCTTCTGTTCCAGTTCGCTGAAAAAAATCTTATCAATATAATTTATCACCGGATATTTTATTTTATTGGCGAATTTAATAGTTTCTGTGTTGAAATGTCCTGAAATAAAATAGAAGAAAATGCAAAATCATTTAAATTAATTCAACCAGGATATTAACACTTGCTAATGCGTAGTAATAAAATGCGGCACGTTTTATAATGTGCTGCGGTCTCGTAAAATTTTCTCGTTAACAACGTTTTCTGTACGTACGTGTTCAATGCTGCTTATTTGGCAAAAAAGTAAAATCGATTTGGACGTGTTCCTAGCTGTGGGAATATTGTGGTTGCAAATTCGTACATATTTGGTCAGTTTTAATAATTTCATGTGGCGAACATTTTTCCTGGCAATAAACTGCATATTTCATTTTGTTTACGTAGTTTTTGAACTTTGTCCCGGTTATTATAACATAATTCTAGCCCTGCGGGGTATTTTCACATTTATAAATTTGGCCAACTTTTTTATATTTGCCGTACGAATAATGCATTATTCATAAGTGTTTAGCTGAGGGCCAAAAAGTGGAAATTTTATGCTTTGCAGTCTTGGACAATATTCAGGAGACAACATTGTAAACGTACACTCTTCTACCAAAGGAAAGCATGCAAACCGCTTGCTTTGTTTGCAAGTTGAATGTGTAGATGGATCGCGTCGCGTTCGCGGATATTAAAGAGTTTTACGAGCCAACAGCGAAAAATATATTGCCTCAAGTAAAAAAATATTTTACAACTATATGCAACTTTTTAAAACATAATAAATTTCAGAAAATTAATGCAAAAAGTTTGAAATAGTTGTATCAATTTTCTGGATATGCCAAGTTTTGGTTCATGCACAAAGAAAGCTAGTCTTGAAAAGTTGGACTTGAAAACGTATTCAAGAAATATTTTCTATGTCAGTTGGTCGACCTTTTCATAATTTACTGTTACGTTTGAGTTTCGACTCTTCGTCCCTTTGCGCTTCATCTCAAACGCATATTTCATACCAAAGACCAGTCATAGAAGAGCATTTCAATTTGATAAAGTACTTTTTGATCGCATTAAATGGCAAATACCCGTCGTGCTAGCAGCATCCTAGTGAATATAATAAATTTTATGAAATTGCACAACTCTCACTGGTATGTGTGTCTCCTTTCATAATCTACATTTTAATCACATTACAGAACGAACGACGACGATAAACCATTCATGCACAGATAATGAACATAAATTTGGCGCAAATCTAAAATCTCATGCATACATAATTTGCCAAATATCGCCAGCGGACATCTTTTCTTCTTTCGTTTCTTATATTTTAATTGAGTTTATACAAGGTGACCCGGAACCATTTAACACAAAGAACGATTATTTAGATTTGGTCCTTGAACCTTTCGAGAGGCAAACAAAGAAATCTAATTGTAAAAATTTAAAATACAAACTTGGTAAATCTTTTACTGCCATCTGCAGAAGGTATTGCATAGGCGTTGGCAACAGTGTTATGTGTAAAACGATATTTTAAGCTGAAACAAAAAACAAAGCAGGCAACGCTAAAAGACGAAGAGTTCTCGTAAAATATAAAAAAGTTGGAAGCGCCGAGGGAAAACAGGAAATGTTTTCGCCGCCGTCTCAGTGAGTGCAACGGTGCGAAACCGAATGTTTAAAGCCGCCTGCTAACAAGCAGGACCGTTTCTTCGTTATTTATATTTTTTCCATGTGAATATATGAGATTATTTACAAGTTTACTTTGTAATTAAAGGAAGGTTTAATTAATGCAAAACTGCGCCGGGAGCGCCGGGCAACTCTTCAAACGCGCATAATTTCTTAGCTGTTTTTAATTAAATGAAAAAATTAAACGCAAAAAGTTTAACACTTTTGTATCTGAAAGTTAGGGCAACTTGCCAAACTTACAAATATCCTTTCATTGGTAATGGACACACAATATGGAACGTGCGTAGTGTGCCTCATCTTGGCAAAGAGTTCCAGAGGAAAGTCGCCAGAGAGGAGTCGACAGTGTCGTCGGAAACTTAATCGGGGTCAAATTGACTCTAGTAGGGAGTCCGTTACTTTATAGCGACTCCCTAACGGAGTCAGGTTGACTCCCTTTGAGGGAATACTCCGGACATCTTCATCCTCAGACCAGACGTCTCAAGAAGAAATGGCTGCGACGTGCATCTTCCAGGCGACGAGCATCAGCAACAATGTCTCTGGAGACTACGTCGACAGCTGTCTGCACAAACACAAAACAAAACGCACTCGCATCAGCACGCACTGGCTCTCATTTTCATGATTCAATTTTACGAGCTACGAAATTACTCACAATGTGCGCACGTGAGCTTTCAATAATCGAGGGAAAGCAATAGCTAGATGGCTGCAATTCTGGAAAAACTGGCGCGATAGTAAAATAACAAAATTTAGATTTAGATTTCTTCGATCTTGATGCACAAGCGAAGGTATTGGATAAATATTGCCTCGAGGCACTAAACAAATATTTGCTTTAAATGCGCTCTAACGTCGTTCCGTTTTTCTACTGAACTTAATTAAGTTTACAATGCGATCAAAGTTCATGTTATTTCAACATCAACAAGCACCAACGACGATAAATTTATCGATAAAAATAGTTCTATTTTTTACAGAACTTCAAAAGGCAATGTTTTGATTCGGGTTTTATTTTTGCAGTACAATATCAAGAAGAAGGAAGAAGTGCAAGAACAATTGCAGGAAGAACCCAATCCGTTGATGCGAAAGAAGAAGACGCCCGAAGAGTTGGCGGCCGAGGCTGAACTTGAAGAAGCGGACGACTTTACAAGTGAGTGTTACAATAAAATCTTTAAGGCTAAGAAGTGCACAGTCGTTTAGAATGAGGAAGTTATGGAAGTTACACACGCTGCAACAATCAAGCACATGACGTAATCTAGCGAATTAGTCGTCGTAGTTAAGTTAGTGTTGTTGATCACGAATTTAATAAGGTTGCAATCAATTTAATCAAATTTGTAGTCGTCATTCATCGTGGAAAACGTTAAATTCAAAACGCGTAGACAAACCCAAAGCCGTTAAACATTTACAGCACCTTCAATAACATTTTATTATAAAATGATGATTAAACACTTTTGAATGGTTTAACGTTTTGATAGATGTTTTAATATGTACCTATAGTTGTTATAAAATTGATCCACATCACATGATTAACTTGTTAGTTGTCGTTTTGAGACAGTTACTTATTTATAGTCGTAGGCTAAGTTTAAATTTTAATCTAAATGTGATTCTAAAGCAACGTATAATACATCGACCAATTTTATAAACCTTTTACACCCACAATTGATGCTGATGATCTAAAGCCGAAATCTCAAAATTCAAGACTCATTTCAGAATCGCAGAATTGTTTCGTGCCTAATCTAAGCAAATGTTAAACTGATGACAATACAAAGTTGATGCTAAAATAGTAAAAAGTCGTGTTGCCAAAATTGACGCATGTCTCAAATTTCCTTTCCGTTCTTTTCTTTAAACTTATCTTAACTTCATTCTTTTTCTTGATTTCTTAACGAAATTCTTTTCGGTGTTTAAATGTTTGTTGTTAATTGTTGCATAGAGACTTGAACATGTTTGTTTCTCTTTAATATCAATCTTACTTACAATATGCAACTGAAGAACACAAACACACGTCGTTTTTTAAAGTTTTTATTTTTATTTGATAAGTTTATTTTTTTAAGAAAATTTTGTACGAATCATCAAAGTTTTTCGCAGAAATTATTTGTTGTCGTCGGCAATTTTCGTACACAATAAAAACTTGTCCTGATAGGACTCGCAAAGTGCTAAAAACCTTTAAAGTGTCCTTCGTCTTTCGCCTAAATGCATAGTGCCACTTAGAAAGTTTTCAAGCTAAGCTCGGGGAGCTGTAGAAGGACTTCAACTTTCTGGTTCGATCTTGTCGGATAGTGAGAGCAAGTCTATTCTTTGTGTCAAGGAAGCTTCGCTTCTAACGTTTATCCAACCAGATTGACACTTTTTCTCTTCGACAACATTAAATTGCACTCGAATACCAGACGTAACGTAAGGATCAACTCGCCAAAAATATATGCCAAAAGGTGTTATTCAGATTGTGTGCCGCGATAAACTTTTCTCACATATTCGACAATTCAATCCACATCAAATATCAAAAAGTTTGCATTTTGTTGTCACATTCGTCACATTGTCGAAAACTTTGATGATTTATCAACTTTTAAGTTTATTTTTTTGATTGTATTATTTTTAAGTTATGTTTATATTTGATTTATACAATTTTGGAAACAAAACCTCCTAAAATAAACGAACCTTTTTAACGAAAACATGTTATTGAGACAAATTTCAGCTTTAGATGTGTAGCAGAAGTTTGAACGTTTTCCCATCACATATTATCTACTATTATCAATGTATCTTCTGCTAGTGTTAATTGTCTTTCTTATATCTTAATCATAAATGTGTTTTTGTGCTGCTGCTGTTTCAGAGCTGAAGAATACGATAGAAACACAAGTAAACGAACTCAAGACACAGATAGAGAGTAAATGCGTAATGCAATGAGCGCACTCGCGACATCCAACAGTAATCATAACAGTAAAAATGCAGCAATAAACTGCGCGGCCTCGACTAACAACAACAACAACTACCAACCTACTTTTAACAATCCACCCCCACGCATAATGAAACAGTTAAATCAAACAAACAAAGCCAAAGCATAAACAAAATAGGCAAATATTAAAGAGAAGAAAACATCATCACTCTGCAGAGACATCAGACATCGCTGTGACTTAAGGCTGCTTTATTATTCCACCAGTAGAGCTTGCCTTATTTTAGCAGAAATAATAATTGAATAAAGAAACAATAATAAAGTAATGAAATGTAACGATGATAAAGCGACGACCTCACAAAACAAATAGCATACCTGTGATCGATTCGATTTGTTATAATTTTAATATTTTTATAAAAATGTGAGACGGAACTTGCGCAAATTAATTCTCTCTACTTCTACTTAGAAAGAATGAATTGGAAACTAGTTTGTTACATGAACGATGTGCTTTATGGTAGAAACTAAATTTGACTCCTCTTTTCAAAATAAACGTCTATTGTTTGTCCCTTTTTGATGATGACGATCATGATGATGATGTATGTCGCGCAGCTGACTGCCAAATGTATTAAACAAGTATCTCGAACACACACACCGATATGAAGTGAGAACACATTTTTAAAGAGACTGCGATAAACAATTAACAAATAAATGGCGCGCGGCGGGCGGCAAGAATGTTGCGATTTTTTGAGAGTCGCTACATTCTTGCCACGCACGCAGCAAAACCAAAGTAATCAAATATAGCTTGTAAACAAATTGTTATCAACCATATTCAATGCGTATTTGTACTCATTTTCTTTTTGTATGAATTTGTTGCAACATTGAAAAAAAAACAGACAAAAAGCAAATTGATGAAACAATCGATCTGAACGTGGAAATAACGATGAAGGTGCAGTACTTTCATGAAATTCAAACAAACAAACTTTCAAACACTCATTACCAAAACTCTACTTTCACACATACACTATGCTCCTATTGTTGATTTTCTCGAAATTCCTAAGTGCGAAAATTAGTCCGATTCGTTTTAGAATCCAAAAACAAATACCAAATAGTCATCCAAATTCCTAACAATCTTATTGAAACAAGGCACGCATTTATTTCCAATGTTTTTCCACATGCGAAAGGATTGGAAATTGGTGCGTGTCCTTGATGCAAACTGCCTTCGGTTCTATCCCCTTACTCATCGGTAGAAACGAAGTCAGATTTGGAACAGCTTGATCAATGTTGTCACTCGTAATTCTGTATCTAGACGTTGCATGCTTAAAATAATGAACTAAAACGAGAATTTACAAACAACAAATAACCATCGTAAAGCTCGTGACTCGATATTACATTGTTTGTTGTTCATTGACGTTCTCTTTAATATTTACTACACAAATGTTGTCTATTTACTGTCGTCTCTTTACTGCTGCTCTCTATCTCTATCAACGCGTAAAAAATGTAAAAACTCGGCCGACCAACAACTATTTAACTAAGGAAACATGATAATAACATCGCGAAGTAATAAAGTTTTAAATATGAGAAGTTAAAGTTTTGAATAAATGATATAAATGAAAGTTATATTCTTTGACAAATGCACTTTTCTGTTAATTGTTTAACATGTTTTTGCTTTTTTATGCACAGCAATTTCCTATTTCAATGCACATTTCTAATTGGTTAATTAGTTAAGTCACTTTTGAACTTTCTATACTTTTTCTATCAGCTTATTGCTATTTGTTGCCAAATTCAGCGCTCTTTATGTTCTTCTTCTTTCTTTTCTTCTCTTCTCTTCTTCTCTATCTATAAATATGTGTGTCAATTAAAAAAAGAATACAAATAACTAAATAAATAAATAGAAAAGTTCTATAAACCAAATAATTTTAATTACAACTAATAACTAACGAGAAATGAATAATAGTATCTCTCTATCTATCTCTCTACATATTGCAAAAAGAAGCAAACGCAAAAATAAAGAATGCAAATGCAAAATATCATTATATCACACTCTATTTCTATTAGCATATTGTATAGTAATGTATATCTATGATGTCTTTGTCTATCTATGAGAAAACGTAGCTAGATGGAAGTAAAAGTAGTCTCGGTGTATATTTAAACAAACAAACAAACTAACAAACAAGAAGCAAAAAATGAAATTATCTCTAATTATCTCTTAACTCTTATTATATTGGTGTCGTTGCTCATTACGATATAAGTCTTTTTGGCAAAACACGCAATGTTTTAATGTTAAAACTATCCAACAAAATTGAAATAACTTGGAATTTGGGTGATAAACTTAACAAGACAAAACACACAACATTATACACGTTCGTTACATTCTTCAACTAAAACTAGAAAAGTTACGTACTTGTTTAAAATATTGAAATTAATTAACTTAATTAATTTCTTTAAGAATTATTCTTATGCAAAATGCAAGTAACAATGCAAAACGTAAATGTAACACGAACCTATTAGTGAATAAGCACCGAATATAGCCATGAGTCCCCAATGAGAGCTGCGTTCAATCCAAATCCAAAATTGATTACTCTGATCAAGGTTTCAGCTTGGATTAAAATCGGCTCTCGTGATTATTATTGTTAATCACCTCAATGTGGAAGAAAATAATAAGCAATGTAGTCTTATAGTGTGTGATAATTAATTAATCAAATTCAAAATTAAAACCAAATCTTATTGTATTCGAGTTGATTTGATTGTATTGCCTTGGCGATTTTTGAATGATATTTTTGGTCAAATAATAATGTGACGATACTAAGTTAAGCAAATAATTGCAAAAGGAGACAACGACACTATATAACTTAATCTAGTCTACAGTCCTATATTTAATAACGAAATCAACTTGATTTGTTTTCTCTCTTTTCTGTAAATTGAAACAAAATTAACAAGTGGAATAAGAAGAAGAGCCATTCAAGCAGAAAGTACGTACATTATTTAGGCCTTTAAAGTAATAAAATGAAATAACATGCGCTTTTTGCTTTTCGTATCAACTACAACGTACGTGGAATGAGCTAGTGATAGACGTATTATTTGAAACTACTTGTATCTTGAAAGAAAATGAAACGTACCCATCGTTATGCCTAGAAACAAACAAAAACAACCCAAAAACCATGAAGAAATTGATGAAAAATTAATGTTGTATTGTTAAAACAATTGATAATCGCAGTATATATACACATACAATATATACGTACGTAAATATATTGTATTGTAGATATTGTTGTTAAATTCAAGATTGTTTAGTTTGACGCATGTTTGACGTTCGGTGTCGCATCTTTGATGGATCAACTAACTAGCTGGCTTGTGTCATCTCAATCTCTATCTGAACAATAATCATCAAATGAACTTAAATTGCCAACTTGTTGGATGTGTGCGCAAAAATGTTGATCGAGAAAGATGTGATCGAACAATAGCAGCCTTTTGTATTTATACACTTATTATTACCAAGTAAGTAAGTGAAAAAAAAAATGAAATTGTTTCACGAATGCAGTGAGACAAACATGTTGTAGTTTGCCAGAGTACCTCTAGTTATAGTTACGGCTGTTCACGTTGTTATATAATAAATAAGATATAAGCTAAAAATTACATATTAAAATAAAAAACAATTAAAACAACTAATTGAAATTGACGCATTTAATGAACTAAACGAAGCAAACAATAACCGAAGGATTAAATTAATATTATTAAGAGTTTAACAACCCAACAAAACACGAAAAATTATACGCTAGCGTTCGTTTATTTACAACTATAGTAAAATTGAATAAACGACTTGTTGTTAGTTGTGTGACACCTAAAAAAACAACGCTAAACATTATTATGACACTTAAGTGGAAAACGATGAGAGATAATAAAGAAGATTACAGTTTCATATTGTGTTCATATTTTTTAATAAACTTTAAACTGCCCCCCAACTATCCAATCTGATCGGATCTATTCTCCGATTGCGCATAGTTTTAATCACAAACTACAAAGGCCTCTGTCGCATCCATTAATCCTGCCCAAGCTCGGCCTTTTATCGGCTATAAATCCAAGCATTAGGTCCAGCGTCGTAGCGTAATGCATTTCATTGGCTTTGTCCTTTTGCTTTCGGTTTTGTTTTCGCTCACTGAGCACGTAACAAATAGAAAAGCAAAGGATAATGACGTTGAATAAATGAAGGTAAGTCCCATTTTATTAGTTATTTATTTCCGCTAAGTGGATTGCCACTGCTAATATACTAACAATAAAAATATAAAAGTTAAAAAAAAAACAAAATTATTCTACATTGTTAAAAAACGAAGTTACTTTTTGTTGCACCCGTTTCATGAATTTGTTGAAACCGTTTACAATTGTCTTCACAAAATTATTTTTAACATTCTCAAGGATTGGTTGTTTACTTTTATTTTTATCTCTAGGAGGAATTTTTTGAACATATTCACTGCGATCCACTCTTCCTGCTTTAAGTAACTTTATCAACGGATTTATTGTCGTTGTCGTTGTAGTTATTAAGTCAAAGTCAGTAGCTGGACAAGTTTTCGACTCAATGTTGGTTTTCTCATGATGTAGGACAATTTCAGCTTTGCTATTGTCTTCTTTCAACGATATTTTATCACGACTTGGGAAAACTATCGTGTACTCGCCGCTCTCTTTCTCCAATAACGGCTTAATAAATCGCTCGTCTTTTTCGATCGCATTGAGAAACCCATCGAGGGTATTCTCAATCGAATTGATGTCGCCATCGACGTGCCTTGCATTTCTGCTATTGATCTTAGCTCGTTTCGGCGTCGGTATATCATTGAACGCGACTTGTTCATTGCGTTCGTTGATTTTAAAGATGGCATGCTGCGGCGGCAAACTGAGCATGTCTTCAGGTCGCCATTCCTTCCCATTTAGCTTCGATTCGTAGCTCTTTAAAATTTTATTCGTTATGTTCGACTTTGTAACGTACAGTTTTTCATTATCCTTGATGGATCGCGGTGGTCGGAGCACATCTAACAAGGAAATTCCATTCCCGGCGGATAATTTCTTAGACAAATCGTTTGATTGCAGCAACCTGTGATGAACGAGTCGTGCTTTTAGGTATGCCTTTTGAGGCTGGCTAATTTCATTGTTCGGAGTACGAGTTTCGTCCGCGTTTCGAGTGAAAAGAGACTTTTTGAACAAGGGCGCACTTTTTCGTTGAGTTGGTCTATTTTTATTGATGCTGTTTCGTTGCCTTTCCCTTTCTCTTTGACGTTGTTTAGACTTAATTGCTTGGATAAATTTGAACAAGTTGATGTTGCGTTTGAAGCGGCCGAAATGTTCGAAGGAATCGAAAGCAGGTTCGAAATATTCATCGTCAGATTGTTGTCTACCCTGATGGCTGAAACGACTTTGATGATTGAAATAGTTTTCCAATTTTTCAATTGTGTCTGGAATATTTCGATCATCATTGATGACAAATTCATTATCGAGAAAACCATCGTCGTCGAAATCCCAAGCTGCGCCAAGATCATGAAATTCATGTTGTTTCTTTGGTTTTATGCTAACGGAATCGCCAAAATGTTCCAGAAAATCTTCATATCCATTATTATTGTTCTTGTTATTATTGAAACTAGTTGATTTTTCTGTGGTGGAAGTTGTTGTCATTAATGTTTTGCTGCCCAAGAGTGAAAATAAAGAAGAAAAGTCTAAAGGTTCAATGTTAAACAGATCAATTTTCTGCTTAGTTGCTGCTTTGCCAAATAACGAATCTTGTTTGGGAGTCTTCTCGGCAAATCCTGGAATAATTTTGCTCATATCAGGCAACCTTTTATTTTCTTTTTCTTCTGATTCACTTTCGGGAGCTTTCGTAGTTGTAATTTTCTTTTTCTTTTTAACTAGCGTTGGCAAAAGAGGTTTGTGTTCCTGATCATGTACCTTCTCCTCCAAAAGTGCCATGTTAATATCTCTTTTGAATCTTCCCTTTAAAGCCTTTTCGAAGAAGTCGAAATCGGCCAATCCCACCCTACGTTCCAGTTTTGCCTTGGCCCGATCGCCTAATATCTTTAAGACTTCAGCACTACTTAGATCTAAGCCCAATTTAGGTTTGTTCATTGCAATTGCGACAACTTCATCCTTTCGTTCCTCTTTATCCTTGTCCTTTCCGAGCAGGTTTTTCAAGTCTAAAGGCAGAGGCTTAACATCTGTTTTTGCTTTCTCTAATAAATTTTTCATGTCGTTAATGCGTTTCGCTGAATTATCAAAAAGCGTTGGCTTCTTTTCATGTTCATTGCGTGTTTTTAACAATTTGTTCTTGTCTTTGCTAATAGAAGAAATAGCCATTTTCCGTTCGTCACTTTTCGTTGCTGATTTTAGCTTTAATTTTGGTATTAAGGCCGCGTCGGTTTTGAATTCATTCTCTAGTCGGCGATGCAAATCGGCAAGCGTTAGCGAAGTGCGCGTGTTGAGTCTACTAAACAATCCTGTCGATTTTCCGGTAGTGGCATCGGGAAAATCCACTTCTTGGATTTTATCAATTTCCTTGAGGATCAAATCGGTGTCGTCTTCATTGTCGATGCAAATTGGTATTTTTGCGCCTGGTAGTACAAAGAATGCGATCGATTTTTCCGGCACTGTTAGTGTTAGATGTGTTAGGATTTTCGCGCGGCGAAATTTCGGTTGAAGATTGAATTCTTCAAGGGATAATTTTTCTTCATTCAGATAAGTCTCCCTAAAAGAGTAAATTATGGTTTATTTGCAACATAAGCCATACGGGCAAGAAATAAGGACATACATTTCATTATCCTTGTTGGTGGTTAATATGAAAGAAAGCACTTCGACGCTTTTGACCTGCGTCGGAATCCTGAACGCGCTCTTATGGGGCTCTGATCCGTTATTGGCAATCATAACTGTCATCGCACCTCCTACCGAGTAACTGTTTTGATCCTTGCTGCAATGTGCGTAAATGTAGGTATCAGTCGGCGTGAGCGAGCTCGTTTTCACATCTAATACATTCCGTCCCATTAGGTTCTTATGAAGGACTGTTACCCAGTACGCCTGAAAACACAATTTCCTCTTTATCTACAGCACCTAGTATCCTTAAAGTAAAGCTGGTGTAAGTTATACCGGTGTAGCTGAATAGTATTCCTGCACGCGGGGCTCACGAAAGATAACGTTGAATCCGTTTCTGGCCGCTTCACCCATTTCAACCGCCCAATTTATGCCGTCCTCGAACCTAATCGGGTGTTCGCTCTTCGGCGTCGATACCCAGATCGGCAGACTTGCCTGATGGAACGATAAGAGTTTTTGCATAACGTCTCCGCCGAGAAAATTCGTCGAAAGACTTTCATCACTGGAAAGTGCACGCAAACGTGAAAAATAGGAAAATTTTTTCAAATAAAAATAAATGTGTTTGGAAAAAGTTGCTTCCAATTTAACTAAATCTATTACTTACTTTTCCCACATAATTGCATCGGCATCCTGCAAATCTGCCAGGTACATCCTTAAGATTTCTGTGTGATCGGACGGCGTACATTTGCTAAGATCACTTCCAATTATTTGCCATGCGTCCTTTTTGTGCGGGAAAGTATCTAACATGTGTCTCAACGTTTTCAAATCTTCTTTATAACGCTCAAAACCTTTCTCAGTGCAATCAAAACCCATCTGCCATAGACAATTAACATTCATTTTTGCTGTCATGTCCAACAAAGGCAGGACTTTTTTAGGGTCAATTTTTTCGTCCTTTTTGCCATCATCGTTTATTGCAAATATTGGTGTAAAGTTAATTTTCTGGATCCATTCATTTAGAGACCACCACATGGGTGGACTAAAAGTCAACGACGTAGACTCATCATCAAGAAAATTCGTTGATTTATGTTCGCTTGTTGTAAATTTCAGGAATTCCGTCGATGGTCCGGCAATACGCAAGTATGCAGGTGTTAAATTGTTGATTAATTTTAGTATTATTGGCCTTAAAATATTTTTTGTTCACAGATACAAATATTGAGACTTATTGATGAGTAGATAAACTTACCTGTTGGAAAGTCCTGCGAAGAAAATTGCGGGATCAAGCGAAAAACTGACGAATTTCTCGTGTACCACTTGAATGGGTTTATTGTTATTGATTGAAAATTGACTTTCATCTCCTTGGCAAATACTTAAGACAATTGTTAATATAGAAAATTTGAATAAATACATTATTAAATTTAAATGTATAGTTAATATTTTAATGTCAACGAACAACAAACAGCAAGAAAGATATTTAATTAATATAAAATGTGTTTGTTAAATTTTTAATGGGAATGATTTGTCAGCAAATCAATGAAAATCGTTGTTTGCAAATTGCTGCGTCGTTGCGTGAATAAATTAAATGCAAAATTGTGCATATTTATAATGTAATAATAAGCATTTTTGTTATATTTCAATTAAAAATAAATTGAGCTAAATAACAAAGGTATTTTAGTAGTACTTATTATTCAATTTATTCAATGAACTAATTAATAAGGTTGGTAATTGTAAAACAGTGAAATTTAAATAATTTATGTTTGTTAATAAGATTTCAAGGAAAAATTCATTTTCTGTTACTACTTTTATAGGTTGATTGCTATTAATTTGAAAATTAACTTACAATTTAAAATTCTTAACATCAGAAAAAATGTGTCTTGCCCTCCGGGAGTTCCGCGCTTCGCGCCTCACGACTGATGGGTTCGGCGGTTCGCGCCTCACATTATATTTTATATAAATCATAATTATGTATTAAAGGAAAAATTTTATTGCAACTCTTAACGGTTGTATAATTCAAATCTGATTTTTTTGAATTTTGACAGTCAACAAAATTTCAAGAATTTTGCATTGCACATTTTGGTAAGTGTAACCAAAATTACTAAAATTACCTAACATACCAACATTTTCGAGAAAAAATTAAAGTTGCTCATTTTGCCGGATAACCGGTGTTGCAACATTATCGTCTTTCTGAACAGTTTTTACCTGAAAGATTTGAATTTTGACGGTGGTTTTTCGCGAATATCTGGAAAGCCCTAATAGTTAAGGCAATAGTGTCTTCAAGGAACTTAAAGTCAATTAATTACTGCGTCCTTTATGTGTCTAGGACTTTTTTGTATCTCCCATTGTTTGCTTGTGCTTGTTATGGCTATTTAAGTCTTTTTTCAGTTGTTTTTCGCGAATATCTGGAAAGCTTTAATAGTTAGGGCAAAGGTGGCTTCAGGGAACTTAAAGTCAATTAATTTTTGCGTCTTTTTTGTATTTAGGACTTTTCTGTATCTCGTACAACCGCCACACTCGCCTTCGGTTCGTGTGTCAAATTTCTACTCGTTTTTTATAGTGAAATAATGCACTCACAAGATCGACGGCGACTTCAATTGATTGGTAATGTAATGTAGTTTCTGAATATGATGTGAAAATTAATTTTGGGCCTTTAGTTTCAGAGATATCGGTGTTTTTCTGCGA
>JARJDT010026904.1:0-14792 GCA_030264655.1 Leptusa sp. GC000079 | reverse complement strand
CAATGTATTCAATTTAATTACTGTTCCAACACTTTTATTAAACATTTACATTTTACAGTTAATCCGTTAACTGGCAGTTTTATGCATTGAATGACAACCCTATAGATTACGACCAAATTATTAATACGTTTGATTCTTAAAATCAAGAAAAGTCCAAATTTAAAATTTTAAGTTACTATTTTCTATTGTTTTTGGTTTTTTTATTCCTACTTTGCTTATTTTTGAATTAAAGGAGTATAGGGGGCCCCAAAATTGAGTTTGCCTAGGGCCTCAACAACCCATAACGCGCCACTGTAATACCTCATATTTTAATCCGAAGATGAAAGGATGCACATGCATTGAAAGAATAATTTTAATGTTTTAAGTTTAGGGGGACACTCTTATATTAGAAAAGCATAACAAGATAAATAGTTTAAAGGACCTTCTTAGAATATCCCCTCTTAAATAGGGTTTCACAAGTCACAAAACTCAAGACAATACCAAGCCAAGATTAAATATGTAAAAATCAATACAAGACAAGATTACATTTGTCAGGAAATTAGACAATAGAAATTTCGAAAAATATTAAGAAAATAAAGGAAATATGCACAAGAAACTAAAATTTGTTGTCTTAATATTTCAAGCCAATACAAGAAGTCCAATGCAAGAAAAGAATTCTAGGCTTGGTAATAAACCCTACTCTTAAAGTAAATCAACAATAAAGCAACTAATGTTTTTATAAATATACATATATTAATTTCAAAACTTGATTTTGATATAAAAATTGTATAATTCCATGATATAATATGAACAATTGCCCGTATATTACAACTAAACTAAACTAAACTAAACTAAAGAATATTTATATTATGTTTTCTGATAAGTGATATACTGATTAAAATACAAATATGATAAATTGAAGTTTCTGGAAACCTATAAATAATAAAATATTTAGAAAACATTATTTGTTTGCCACATAAATGCAATATCTGTAATAAAACTTATGTTCATTTCCAGACGTAACAATAAATTTCTTAGACAATTTTAATCGCACACCCGATGTATAAGCAACTTTGCTTGCGGGTTGGCAATGACTACCGAATTTATGCACAGCAATGTTGGACATGTCCTTATCCAAAATATGCACTTCGTAGCGATATTTATCTGCTTCATTCTCATCATCATTATACATTAAACATACACTATAACATAACATTTGTTCATCAGCGAAATCATAGACAATCCTTGAGCAACGAAAGATTTCATTGTTGAATTCAATAAAATTTATTGATTCACCAATGGTATTATTTTTGACCGAAATGGAAAAGTTGCTCAAATTTGGCAGACAGCCGTGTTTTAATGCCATATGTTCAAGCAAAGAGGACTTCGCATATGATTCCTTACATGATACGCAAGCAATCTTTTTGAATAAGCATTTAGATTTATGCGCATCGTCAAAAGTTTTAAGATAATGCAAACATCCAGAGTTTGGACATGCACTCACCAAGTTACTCAAAAATTCTCTGATGTTAACTTTTGTGCTGGTACTTGAAATTCGGCACATTGCGCAATCATTCATTTTGGGAGCACATTTGCTACAAACATTATGGCCATTTACGCATTGATATACTTCCATTGTCAGAGGATTCATGCAAATTGGACATTCATTGAGCAAATCAGGTTTGTAATTATTGAAAGCAATTTGAATTTTATGCTGTTCACCAGCGAGAAGTTCGGCATTCTTGAATTGAAGTGATGTTCCTTTTTTCAAACCCACAAAACACCAATAGAAATTGCTTGTGATATTTCTGAAAATCTTCTTTTCCGTATTATTTTGCCAATATTTCAGTTCAAATGCATCATGTGGCAATGAGCTAATGAGTTGTTTGCCCACAGAAAAGAAAAATTTGTTATCTTTATACTTGACAAAGATAATAAACGTATTGCCTTTAATGTCAATAATATAAACATTATCAGCTGTAATAGGCGTTGGCAATTCAATATTTGCAAATGGTTCATCAATAATAAACTTTTTTGTAATATCGGCATGCTTATCCATCAAGTGAGCAACCATCTCTGATTGATTCAAGTACGTTTTGTTGGTGATGCAGTAAACGCAAGTAATCGTTGCATATTTGCATGTCTTCTGATGATCATCTATCGTATCGGATGTTTCAATAGCGTCACAACCGTCGAATTTACAAGGATACTTGTATGTTGCTAGGGAAGCTTCAAGACTTCGATTCCGTATTTTTGCCTTCGGGGCTGTCTTTTTATCTGCGCTGAGGCTGATGTCACAAAATTTACAATAGTTCCATTCGGTGTCGTAGAGAAGAATCGGCTTTGTCAATCGATGCTTACACTTTCCGCAATGAATGCATTTTGTATCCAAATTAGCCTGATTAATTATTTCAAAGCTTCGCATCTCTTTTGAATTCATGATGCTCAGATGCCCTAAGGACATAAAGATAACATCCAATTAGACATTGCAAAATGGAAATTTAGTTAGAAAATATAGAAAATAACAAAATCTTACTCGAACGTCGCGTTTCTTGGAGTAATGAAGTAAATATTTGAATGCTAAAACTTGAACTTGCTAGTTAGTGCGTGCTAGTGATTATTAGACCTGCATACTGCACTGGTTTTGAAAGCCAACTGAAAACTATATTGATTATAATAGCTGTGAATAGGAATTGCTGACTAACGCAACATGCAAGCTGATTGTATTGTCGTCGCTGTCAGTCTCACTCGGATGCATACTCGGATGTAAAACCAAACATGGCATTTCTCCTTGAATATCTTTCAAAGGCAGAGATAATTTTGCTTAGCGTCTATGAAAGTGTCAAGTTACTATAAAATTGAATAAACACCAAATACTTGGTATTTGTTTCTCGCAATTGCTGGACAACAGACATGTCTAATGAGGAAAATCATGAAATATTCTTAAACGCATTTTCGAAAAACAGAAAAACCTTTATTTTTAGCAATTTTATAATTTCCAAATTTTTAAAATAACTTTTGATCTAATCGAACCTTTAAATTAGGTTGATTTTTTCGGCAAATATTATTTAATATTATTTCACAAATGAATTAACATAGAAAATCTACATTTTCTCGTTAGTTATTAGATGAATTTATTTTTCAGGCTAACAAAATAATTAAATCAAATGTTTTGATACATATTGTATAATCTAATTTTATTATTAGATTATTGTTTATAATTTAGTTGAACTTTCAACATATACATAGTACAACAAAGAATGTCATGAGTCATGAATATGAGCTTTAAAACATTTGAGCAAGTTGCTGAAATCCATAGCAAACATTATTCAATATTGATTTCTTGAACTCATCTCATCTATCTTGGCAATATGTTTACCTATGAATCCATATAGCTATAAATCTATAGCTATAGAGCTCCTGCATATTGCCAACTTTAAGATGCTATGCTTTCTCGAGCATCCTTAGTAGATCACCACCACCGTTTGCGTTTGCTATCCCAATAAGCTGTAATAAGGTGTAACAATGTATAGAGCAAGCAGCAAGAGCATACTGTAGATGAAACGATCGACTGATAAGATTGCGGCGTCGAGTCGGTGTCGTGCCGCTTTTCGCACCCACCATGTAACCTTACCGTTTATATTCACTTGTGCGTCGATCATTACTATCAGTACACGTAGCGTGCACACACTGCGGGAAATAGGAAACCGATGACTCTTTCTCATCCCCTAGTGAATTGTATTCTTGTGCCTTCAGCGGCAGTACTGTCACGACGTGAGGCCTATGGAGGTCACGAACACGATAACATTGTGTACCGCCAACGCCACCAGCCTTCCGATTTAAATCTATTTTTACAACAATCTTAATATGCAATGCAATAGCATGCTTACAATTATCGATTATAGTTTCGGCTTGCGCTAAGAATCAGCTGCGCTGTTTTAAATTAGCATATTTTATTAAATATTCTCTTCAGTGAAAATATCTTAAACTATCCGCAGGTAGAGACAATAGCTTATCTTTTCTTTTGCACAAACTTTGTGTGGCTACGGTGCACTGGGCCCAATAAAGTCAACTAGAAAGTATTGCTAAAGTTTTTCCGGCAGAGTTTTTAATTTCGAAAACTTTAAGAATAAATTTTCCGCTGAATATCACTTCATGCAGCAGTTTTTTTACGATTTCTCCTTTAATTAAAATATTGTTATTTGTAATTATAGTTTGCTACCTGAAAGCATAAAGTTTAAAAGCTTTTTTTACGGAATTTTAGTTCAAAACTATAACAATGACGCCAAGTTTCAAAGTTCCTTTACATTACACTCCGGAAGACCTAGATAGATATATGAATGTAACAAAGCTCGTATTACTAAATTCAATTTCCTGTTCAGTGATTGGAATCAATGAAATTGATATACTTATGCTTGTAATCTCACTCAACTTTGTTATGTGCACTGTAGTACACCACTACGTGCAACTATCAAAGTTACACTTACATCTTAACCCTTTAATCAATTTACCAATATACCAGAGTGTCATAAATTCCTCAAAACTTACATTGTATCTGTAATGAATGATTTAACATTTTAAAGTTTAAAAAAAATTAAGGGAAAACAACAAAAAAATAAATAACATTTTTAATTTATAATAATAATAACAATAATACAAATACGGTAAGACATTTTATTTATGTAATTATTTTGAATTTAAAATAAGCACAAATGTTTTATTCATATTTTTGATTGCTTGGCGGGACACACATTGGCATTTATATCTCGTTAATTTTAAAAGAAATCGGAAAACTAAATTTATTTAATTATTATTCTACTTATTATTTCGTTCAATAGTTCAATTAATGCTCACTTTAATTATTTGCACAACGCGAAATGTAAATTTAATTGTGAAAATGCAATCTGAATAATTTGTTGCCATGAAGGCGTTGCACGGCTGCACAACACGGAAGCGATTCCACTCGCATTTTGAGTAATCGGTCTCCTCCACATATCATTCGTGATTTCCCTAACTCGACTTATTTCATTTTTGAGTAGCGGACTCTATAAAGTGCTGCCATACTAAATGTATAAAAAATGTTTCTCTTAAAAACTAAGCATTTTAAAAAATAAGTATCTCAATTCAATGTGTGATTCTTCGTTGAATATTCTTTAAGGACAAGAATTTCATTTTCCGTGAACCATCTACATGCCTACTTTCTTCAATTTTTGCGCAACAAATTTAAATTACAACTATAGAAATACTTCAAAGAAGTACTTCAATGTAATTTACGTAAATTACCACCTTTTTGCTAATGAAACAAATACACCGCAGTAATTTAATAATTTCATCTGATATTATGTCATTTATCTTTCTTTTATTCGACAAAAGTGTTTACGAGTATTAGCCTTTTGGAGAAGATCTATGTGGAAAAGTTTCCCGTAACATCGGACCCTAATCCTCACTAAACATCTAAACTCTACGAGTGAGAGCTTTCAGTACTCTAGTGGCGCGTATATTTCCTCGGACGTTTGGTGAATTTGTTAGCGTTGCAAGTTCACATCTATTGCTCCTCGTAAGTAGCACCACTGGCCTGGGACTAAGAAAAACGTTATTTTGGGATGCAGAACATTGCCATGCAGACCGAAATTTATTCAATGTGCACACATTTATTAAATAGGAATATGTCAGTGCTTAGCTATTCTAAACTGAGTCAAGAGTCAAGTCAAGTGAGGTAGGTAATATTTCAAAAATAGTTATACTAGGTAGATAGATGGCAAGCTACTCTGCTGCTAGCTAGTAGGTAAAATAAATGAAGCTAAATGAAAAACCCGGAGAAAAATTAACTCCTGACTGAAGTTCAGCGAATTAATCAGTTTCATTTTGATTAAGTGCTGGTGATTATTACAATGCATCTTCTGTTATACTGTCCAAAAACAAGTTTACTAACAGACACAAATTACACATTCCAGTTTTGAGCGAAAGTTAATATTCCGGGAAAGTGTGTATCAATTTCACAATGCCTAGAAAAAGTTACGCACTAGCACTATAATGCGGTCGACAATATATTTACACAAAAGCAACCTAAATTCTTATTGCGGACGATCAACGTTAAATTGCCAGCCATTTTACTAAAAGTAAATAACCTTACATTATCCGTTTGCCTCCTTCGTAGCTCAAGCTAGTGCCGTTTAGTCTTTTCCACTTTACTCTTAGCATGCCATATCATCAGCATAGTAGAGCCAGTTGTTCATTTTAGTCCTTTCCAACTTTGCCCACGTTTTTTTCAAAAGAGTCGCGCGGATCTTCCCATCACCATAGGGATGCGCTTATTAGTTTAATAAAATATGAAACGATCTTCATACATTATTATGTCTAGATCTAGATACGCGAACACCGCGCCTACCTTCTCTCGCTACCTTGGTATTAGACACATCCGCTGCTCACGCTTTTCTTCCGTCTATGAATTTCCCTACACGCGTTCCCGTCGCATTTTCTCCGTACGACCGTAATGAATTATATTCAAATGTCTTTCCTGTAATAAACGCAAAAGGCAAACGCGACATACACATGGATATTTTCTCAGTTTTCACTGTTATAAAAGCTTTATCCTGGCTTTCCTTAGATTAGTTACATTGTCTTAAAGCATCAACAACATTTTGTTTTTGTATTCGTGACATGCATATAATATTAATTTATAATGCTCAAATTAAATTTTTAAGTAGGATACCTAGTTAATGAATTTTGGGCAAATTTTCTACATATGTATAACAAATTTGCAAATTTCTGTTTGAAACTGAAATGCTACTGGTATGAAGCACATTGAAATGCTACACACAAAAACTCTTTTACACACAAATAACATTTTTACAATTGTCACCTGTAAAACACATTAATATTTTATATAACACTTTGATTGCAATTTTGAATTTTTAATAACAGCTGAATTCAATGATTCAATGATGGTTAAAGTGAAAAGTGACATGAAATAGAGGACAAGGATCATGTTTATAAATTTATCAATAAAATATAAAAAATACATACGATGTATAGAAATGTAAATAGGAACATTTGCATTTTCGTTAGTAATGGAAATAATGTATTTTTAATACTTGAATATTTTTATGAATGAACGTTTGTCAACATGCAGTTCAATAATCGTTTGATCTTTTCTTTACGATTGAGAAATTTTACTTTTGATCTGTTTTATTTTATGTGCTTTTACGAGTTTGTTTACTTTATAAAAGGCATAGTTCTATTAAGTCCTGATGTTAAAGAATTGTTGTAATTTGATTGTTAACTACAAATGACTCATTTTGTTTCAGGTGAGTTTCCATTAAAGTTTCTTGAGGCAGTTTATAGAATCAAGGACGCACAAGAATTAAATTTCTGGTGAGTTTGTGAGTTTTATGCCTTCAACTGGCGAGGTAGTTATGCCCAATGTTTTATGTGCGCATTAATAAACTTAGCAACGATTCATACGTTTTATACTTGCGTATACGTCGGAAAACCACACCATTATAATAAAACCAAAAATGCGTTCCTTGGCTCCAGAACGAATGGAAAACTTAAGAAATAAAGCGGTCATGCTTCGCCATTTAACGTTATGAACGTTCAACCGTCCGGCATTTTATTAACATTTTAAATTTGTTATACTCCAAATCCACCCACAAAATAAATGCTTAAATGAATGCATTATTAAACACTATAAATTTCCAAACGGCCCATAAAGCTTTAGTTTGTTATTGACAATGATTAAAACATTAAGTTTTCTTCACTTCACAAATTAAAGGTTTGAATTTGAATTGATAGTTGAGTCCGTTTAAATGCCACGTCTAGCCACCAAAAGTACCATTTTATTTATGCGAAAAGCGGCAAAGAGGTTTAAGTTATTTCCCTCTTTTCTCCATCTGAAATATCAATAAATCCGATATAAAATAAGGAGCGTCAATCGTGGAAAAGGGACGACTCGACGTGTCTTATTTCAGACAAGTTTACGGCGGTCGCGATGGCAAATCTTAAAGAGGTAACCCTTACCAATGCGATGGGGCTGCGGCGATAAACGAGGGAATTCGTGAAACCCTTTCTGCCATCTCATTCTATCTGCGCTCATTCGAAACGACTTTATTCGCAAAAGTTTTCTTCACTTTCGCACACAGTGCGCGCCGCCGCCCCTTGAAAAAAGTAGGTTTCAAGGGTCGCAGGACTGAAGTGAAGACTGAAGACAGCGGCGAAGGAACATGAAACCGTGGGAGCTTGTCTTACTTACAGTGCTCCCTTTAACCACTGGTGTGCAAATTAGAATACTTGAGAAGTAATTTCGAGCGGGTTAAGTAAGCATCCCCTAAAAATTCGCGCAATTTTTTCTTCCACCCCTCCGTATGCTTCTAATTGAAGTCTATTTTCTAAGGTTTTTTTCCTTCCAGACCAGTGCGGAACAAATATGTATTTATAGGAGTTTTTATTAATTTTGAAACTTTTATGTTTTATTGGCTACAAATATTGTATAATCTTATTAAACTTTTCTTTAATAAAAATTAATTAGGACGTAAATGAAATTTTAAACTTCATAATTCTTTCATCAAATTAGAAAACTTGAAATTACAAATTTTAATAAGATATATGTTGAAATAGTGATGTTCGGTATATCCACACATTCGGATTAGATGTGAAGCAGCAGATTCGAAGAGCACTATAATCATTATTCAATATTATGTAAATGTTATGGTTAGCATTTCTCTGATCGTAATTGCTAGAGAATGTCAGTGAAATGGTATGTGAAATAGATTGCGAACACATAGATATAATACGATCAAACGACTTATTAATATATCGTCCCACATGCGTGCGATGCCTAATCAAACGAGTCGAAACGATCTTAGATTAATGCCCCGAGAAATCTGCTCATGATTCAGTTTGACCAGTAGATATTTGCATACGTTGATGTGGAGTGCGCACGCCATTGAACATAGAAATCGGAAGATCAAACAATATTGATCGATAATAATAATTGCGCAACTCTGGTGTAAGAGGATTATTGAACATAATTAGCTCTAAAATACCTTTTTCATTAACATCATGCTGGAACTGGAACTAAAAGAGCTGAATAATGAAATATCCATCTCGTAGTCTAGTTTACTATAGATAAAAATAAGTAACTACTTTTGATCAAAAACAAAATGCCAGTCAACAGTGATTTTGACAAATTTCGAAAATATTAACAAGAAAAACATATTTCATTGTAATGGAGATGCGATCGTACAATAGGGAAAGATGAAACACAATATGAGCGAGGTGATCTATATTGTCCTATGTGGAAAATATATGGACTCAAGAATCGCGAGAAAAAGCGAAAGACGCAGCAAGTTATAGCTGAAAAAACATATGAAGCAATTTTGAACGAGCACGAGGAAAATGTTGAACATCTTTTGTAGTTGTTGATATGCACAAAAAATGGACCCTTTGATACATGAATAATCTAAAATCAATCAACGTCTCTCTCCCTCTCTCTGGAATCTATACGATATACCTTAGTATGTGCATTATATGTTTTTTGTATATTCAGATGGCGTAGCACTAGCACGCATCGCATCCTGTTCCTGTCGTCATCCAGGCTAGAATCCTGAGAACTTGTACACTTATAGCATATATTTTGCTTATCCTCTACCCATTCACTGTTCACTTAAAAGGCCTCTTTTCTTTTTCATCTTCTTCGATGTTTAGCATCTCACGTTGATATTCAATTTTCGCTCGCCTTTTATGTTTTGTATCGGCGCACATGCACGAGTCGTTCAGGCAAGCGCAAACACAAAGAGGGCACGACGTTTGATGGTTTTTGCGTTGTATCATCGCATCAGCATAATATTTTAATAAAATTCTATTCGTCTGTTATGTTAACTGAGTAAATATCTCATATTAAAACGATTAAATATACTGACTCTTCGAAGTAGAATGCGTTGTGCTAAGTATTCTAGAGACCACCAGTAACTGGATTTAATCGTAGGTTTATGAATGCTCATGGTATTTTCCAATTACATTCTGATACGTTCTGATATGATGTCTCGCCGATTAAATGTTTAATATAGTAAATTTAAATTTCATAATGGCTCGAAAAAATGGTTGTTTGCATCACAAAAGAAAAGAAAGTTTCATTAGAAAGATATGATTAACTTGGTTACGAAATGTCTATCACTCATATTGCTAAATCCAACAACTAGCAGCCTCGACAACTCGCGGAAAATTCGATCATTACCTGTATGTGACAACAAAGTCGCATAGTGATCCACAAATGATGTTGGAATGCAGTGTTATACAATCTTAGCGCATTTATTAATGAATTTTACCAATAAATATTAATGCATTTATTGATAAATCATTTTATATCGACAAATAATTATTTATGTAATTAATTTAAAAAAAGAAATAAAGAAGTCATAGATTAAATGCATTTTAAATATCTACTACATTGTTATTAAATAATATTCATTTCAGTTCTTTTAAAATCTGGCAAATTTTGTGTATTACTTTAAATTATTGATTTAACCCGTATTTTTTGGAAAATCGCAAAACTGAATTTATTCAATTATTAAACTAGTTATGTAATTAAATAGTTCGATGTGAATCTTTAGTTTCATTATTAATTAAACAAGAAAAATGTGTCACGCCAAGCTTCGCTCACGGCAGGCACATATGGGTAAGGGGCTCGCTTTCGCTTTCCCCTCGCTAGCAGTTTTAGCCGAGTTGGGAGTCGAGTGTACACTAGTACATTGTGACTCTAGTGAGGAAAGTTGTAGGTATTTGCCGGCTCGGCAGAGTGATAGCTGCAAGAAATTATATGCCGGCTTACGGCAAACAACTTTTAATCCGTAAAACACCTAATACTAATTTATGTTGTGAATTAAAAATGTATTATGCAAACTAAAGGCTAAACTAACCTAAAAGCTGCTAATGGTAGAATGACAGCCTTTCCACTATACTATAATTATTGGAATAGTGTTTATCGAAAGGGCGTATTTTTCTGTATGCTGATATCAAAGTTTCAAATTCATATCTTAAAAACCAAGGGCTAAAACTACCCTTAAGATGTTAATACCTACATATACTGCGTATACTATACCTACCTAGAATCAGAAAATGAAAATTGGTTGCTCTTCTCTTTTATTTAAATATTGTTAAAAGACGTGGACTAATTAATGAAGCTGCGTTTCTTTAAATGAAATTTAAATGATATCTTTTACAAGACTTGAACCTACATCAAAACAAAAAGTGTCATTTTAGTATTTCATGTAAATTACGATCTAAATAATAAATGGTACAAGTGTCTATTTGCGTGGCATCTGTACATTTGGAAGTTTAATATGCGTGTCTCAAAAAGAATAAATAAACGTGTTTTAACCACGAAGCCGCAAATTGCTCCAATTTGCCTTCGCTGTGGATTAGCAGCCGTTTCCAGGAGGCAAAATTGAGATGCTTCAGATAAAAAACGAGTGTTTGCCTCTACTTTCTCTGCACAGTTGGAGTAGGTATAAGTGCGTTGCTTTTAAGGATATGAATTATACAGGTTTAATGAGAAAGTTCGATGCTGAAAGAATTTTAAATCATTAGTCGCACACCTAAAACTTTGCGCACTTGACATTTTGGCCAAATTACTCAAAAATAATTAATATTTAATGATCAATAATATTTAATTTTTACTCCATTTTATTTCTTGCAACAACCAAGGCATATTTTTTTTTCCTATACCCTTAACGTATGAGATGTTAAAATAATTCAATAAAGTTAATTCACACAACATTGGTAAAACGAGATAACGACGTTAACGTCAATTACTTATTCAATTTTTTGAATCTGCTGATGTTGAGTACGCTTGATGGGAGTTTTTAGACTAATGAAAAAAATTTGGGAAATGACAACACGAAGATTAATTTCTTCCAGCCGCATGGAACGCGTGTAGCGCGAATATCGACTCGTACAAAAGCTCTAATTTCAGACGGGGATGGAGAGATTGGTGACCGGTGAGAGACTGAATCGTAAATTCAATATATTGACGTATAACAATAACGTTTCAATCAATCGTGATTGTTTCAGATTTTACTAGCAGCTCCCGGAGCGAACGAAACGGACCGGATAATAAATTGATTTTTTATATTTTGCCTGTAGGCAAGACGTTAGTCCCTTTATGCTTTATTTTACGTTTTTATTAGTTAGCGATATTTAATAGCTGTGCAATTACTGGACAACTGGACGGGCGCTTTATCACTCTACGTTTTACGATACTGTAAATTCGTTGAGACAGTAGGTTATTTTCATATATTCCTTTTCGAAAATTATCATTTTCTTATTCTCATTCTTTATTCATTAAATTTTCTTGATTGTTTTCTCCATGACAAAAAACTGTACGAGCAAAAACTACTTTGCGGAGTTTTTTTTTGTTTCCATAGAGAAGTCAGAAATTATTATGTTATAATAAACGCAGTTAAATAGTGCGTAGACAATTTATACGGTTATACTCATATCATCCCTTATAAAAAAGGAGCTGTGTAATGGAAGGTTTAAGTACTTATTATCACTAACTTTTGTGACCCTCATAAATTCTGATTATTTTACTTTTTATATATCACTTTATACGATTTTTTTTCATTTAACCCTTATATATATTTTTGGTCTGCAAATACATAAATTTTGGCATTCTTTGTGTAGTAATCCTGAATAAGACGAATTTGTATTTAAATGAAGTATTATTTCGATTTTTCCACGTTTCTTTTTAAATTAAAAACGTCTGCGCAATTTGTCTTTGTATTCAAATTCTAATATACAAAGTCTGAAGAGTCTCTAAAAGCAACCCACAACATTTGGAGGAAAACCCCTAATTTTACAATAAAAAGAAAATGGGAAAATGCAAAAAAAGGAAGCAAATAAAAATTCGACTTAATTAGAGAATAAATAATAATTTTTAAAGCTCGCAATAAAAGTCTATGCGATGGGTAAATTGCAAAAATGCGTAAGTACAAGCACATTCCAAAAGAGAATAAATGACATATGACTACTCGCGAATACAGGCGTTATTATAAACGGTTGGCGGTGGCTTGGTGGGAAGCAACACACACAATGGCGCTGGCACTTCACAGCGGCGGCGACGGTGACGGCGGAGGCGGCGTACTGCGTTTTACTCATTGATTGTTTATATTTTTTTCAATGCGCGCTACGGCTATAAGTTTTCTTGCTGCTGTTCATGGAATGAATATCGTGCAACGTTTCAAACAGGACATGCAGCGATGGCAATAACATAGAATATAGGAAATATGTTAGATTTGTTGTATTATTTTTATAGGTATTTGTTTTGCTAAAGTCGGCGCAGTTGCTCTGGGACTGCTTTCTTGTTTGCTTCGTTTTTATTTTCTTATATTTCATTCGTTTTATTGTGTGTTATAAGCATCGCAAAATAAATGCTTGTTTGTTGAATCTATGGAATTGACATTGGCATATTGTTCAATTTCGATTACTCAAAGGAAGGAAATAAATTTATCTTTGGTTTTCTGCAACTTGAATTTTACTGTTCTGGTAAATCATTGTTTATCTATTTATTTTACGATTAGTCTGATAAATCTTGTTTTATTTATGCTCTTCGACATAACGAAATTTATTTCATTCAAAATATTTATTAAATGTTAAGTGACATTAAATTCTTAGATTATAGACAACATTGTGTATGTTTAGATTAATTTTTATCCTTAATACAACTTTTAGTATACAATTAAGAATTCCGAAGTTTTCAAGACAATCCAAATATTTAACGATATGAGATTTTCAGGACCCAATTTACTGTGTCGTATAACATTTTATTTATACGGTATACTTGTTTGTTTGTTCTTTCGGGATTGAAAATGTTTACTTGTTTTACTGTTGCGAAATTTAATCTCTTACATGAACATCACATATTCTACAAGAGAATAACAAAATCACATGCTTAACCCTTTCTTTGTACATACAGCATAATTATTTATGATTTCAATTTAGAGAATGCTCGTTTTGCGAAGCAATAACAATTGTTGTATCTTTTAAACGGAGGAAATTAATTTAAATAAGGGAATCTGTTTACTTAATAAATGTTGTTTGTTTGAAGACATTAACATTTTGCTAAATGCCAAAAGACAATTATAAGCTAAATAAAATAATATAACGTTGTGTTCATAATAGTAACAAAAGCTTGCAATGAATTATATTATGAATATCCACTTGAAAAGGTTGAAGTAGTTCACGAGTGTGATAAGATTGCGCAGGGGAGGAATATTTAATTTTGTTGTCGCAACGTACAAATGTACAAAATGAAGAACAAGCAAATTTTATAGCCTAAAGCAAGCATAAGAATGTCCTTGAAACTCCCAAAAAGAACAAAACATTTACATGCTTCTGGGCTTACAATTGGGAGTTGATATGTGCTCTGCATACTCAAATTCAATTACCAGTAATTGATGATAATTGGGAAAATTGCATCGAAATAATTAATCATCAACTATGTAGAATCATTCAAATCAAACTTTATACTAATTTATTTGCCTAATTTATATTAATTAGGCATTTTATTGATTACTGAAGTAATGAATACATTACGTTCATGTATTATTGAAAAAAGATACATTATCGGTAATTTTGGCTTGTTGGTTTTGATGAACAGTCCATCCAATCTATGGCCACTGGGGCATATATCCAAACATATTAGGCACATTTCTTTGCTACGAACTTTTTGCATGCGTAAAAGTTAAATTCAGTTTACGACGTTTCTTTGCGCCATTTAACTATAACTTATCGAACTTTTCTACCGGTCGGCCGAG